>JANHAO010017432.1:0-13969 GCA_026873985.1 Saraca asoca
ATCATGTAGGAGTAGCTTGATTGTCATTATGGTTGTAAGGAATGCAATTATATAAAGTGATATGAAGGTGGAGGAAGAGGGTTCATAGGACATATTTCCAAAGATTATCAACAAAAAGAAGGATGATATAAGATGTGAAAGATGTTTCCCTTCAGCCAGGAATCTTCAGAAAACTTATAAGATATTATGTCACAAATTATCAAGCTCACAAGTCCTATTTACATGTTCACCAAAAGACCACACATGATACAATCCCCATAAAGATTTCATAACATGATACAGGCCTTTCAAGTTTCAAGTATATTGCACATCAGTGCCACTCTTGACTTTCTACAATGGTATCTTATAGAATTATAAAGGGATCCAAATATAAAAAATGAATATGCCTAAATAATTTCATCAAGTAACTCCATTCATGGACACACGACACCATATTGATACAACCTCAGAATAACTCAATAGAGGAATGACGTTATGCTTGTTGAAAAAAATTTCAAGTAAACTCAGAGTAAGTGCATACCCTTTGCATTTTATGCATATTATATTTCTGGAAAGAGACAATTTCTTCTTTGTGCCATTATACACATCTTCCAAAGAAACCTTCAAAGTGTGGACCACATCTTCAACATGTTTCTGCCTTCTTCCATGTGAACTACCACCACCTAATAAATCATAATAATTGTCAATTGGTCAATAGTTGATGCAATATGCTGGAAGAAAAAATAAATAACAGGTACATGATCGTGAACCTCTCACCACTAGTAAAGGATCCTCCACCGAAAAATGATTCAAATATATCAAATGGATTATGAAATGGTAATACCATAAATTGAACTTTTAGTTCTCCTTAATACTCAATAGATGCCAATTTCAGAGACTTCACCAATAGAAAAATAGTTACTGTTAACAATCAGGTAACACCAGGTGCTCAGGTACTCATTATTCATCAGTTAAGGATCAAGACAGAAGTTTGAGACAAAATAATGATTTTAATTCCTTATATCATTTTCTATCAATTATGGCACGCCCTACTCACAACCTACACACGGTTTAAACTTAAGGTTTTTATTTCATTTCAAGATCAATTCCGTGATAATGAAAATAACAGTTTTTACTTTTTTTTTTCTTTCCTTATTCTCTAACAACCAACATTGAACAACTAAAACTACAGTCATGAAAATCACCCAATAGATATGAGAAGCAAAAAACACATAAATCCAAACTGGACCTTAAAAGTATGGCATAAAGATTGATGGAAAGCCCAATTCGAAAACTCCAGGGCAACAATTCCAAAAACAAAAGCAAACTCTTTGAAGTATAATCAAAACTAACTTAACAGCTTCACAAATTGATTAGTTAATATCAATCTAAGAAAATGCCAAATGCGAAACCACATCAAAAAATAAAAAAATCAACAATTCAAACAATAATCCAAAGTACCCAGACAAAAATTTTCTCAGCTTTACAACTTAAAATCATACCGTGAAACCTAAAATAGAATTGAGAGATAGAAATGTACCCAAAAAGGTTGTTCTTCTACAAAGGTGAAACCCTCCAAAACAGATACAAAGGAAAGAAGACTCTTTAGATCTCTTCTCAGAAAATAGAGTTTACCCTTTGGTCTACGAAAGAGGATGACCCAAAGGGACAGCAATTGGTTTTGGTGGGGGTGCCGATTGAGTCAGTGATTGAACAGCCACAGTCTTTTGGCTTTTGAATCATTTTCCTCCTTCCATTGACAGACTGAAATTGAAGCTGAAGGAGGAGACTCCAAATTGAGCTCCATGAACTCAGAGCTTTTCAGCAGTAGCCATTGAAGGATAAAAATGGAAGGGGGTGGCAAAAAGCTTTCAGCTCCCTTGAAACGCTAATCTAGTTAACGTATGAAGAAAAGCTATTAACTATTAGAGTAAGCCCTTTTATCAAACAGAGCTATTTAGTTAAACAAGTTTATAAGCTAGTCAAATAAGTTATATGCTAACTTATTTCACTTGCCAAACACAGCCATAATATCCTATCAGCTAATGATTAGCTAATTAAGTAACACGCATGTGGGCCACCATATTTTTGTTTGATAATAAATTACGTGGCTAACACTTGTTACTCAAGAATTTCAAACAAGGTTGCATTAATTTGTGAAAATTACGAAAATGATTTAAAATTTCACAACCATTACAAAATTTTCATAAAATTTAGAAAAAAAAATATAGAAGCATTACTTGTTTAAGTAATGGATACCATGTTATGTTTATCTTGAGTCTTGAAATGTGTTTATCCATGTTATTGATTAATTTCTTCATTCTCTAGTCATTTCTTGTAATTGTTCCTTGTTTTAAAGCAGAAGTTATAATGTGTGTAGTGGAACATCATCTTCATATAGATATTATAATAATATAATAGAGCAATACTACAGAATTGGCCAAAAAGTATATATAAATTTATTAACTAAGATGTATGAATTAAGGTTGCATTCAAGGGTCAATCCATGACTTTTTTTTTTCATTTTATCCTCCTATTTGATTCAAATATATATATATATATATATTGATCAAATTCCCAAAACCTAAACTATTTTTTTATATGAAATACTTTGACTCAATGTTTTTAAGAATTTTGACTATTTTATTCTCTAATTTCTGCTGTAATTTTGTTCTCTAACTTTAAAAAATAAAATAACTTTAGACTTTTATTAGAAAAATTTATTAGAATAATAGAAAAATCTTATGTATAACTAATGTAGTAAATAATGTTTGGTTCATTAAAACTCTTTTTTCATTGAATGAAAATATTTTGTTTAAAGAATATTTAACATGATTCAAAAAAAAAAAATTAACAAAATGCCATGATGCTAGACTAATACATGTTTTTATGACAATCTAATTAACTGTTTAAAACAATAAAAATATAAGCAGACAAAATATATTCACTATTACCTTGCTCTATATCGATCTTTCCAAAGGGATAAATTGAAACCAAATTTAAATTGAATCCATTTTAGTTAGATAATTTGATAGAATAATCTTGGAACTGACTTTTAATTAATGCTGTGAATCAATTTTGAGGAAGGATTAAGACTTCATGGCCAGAGCTTGTTGGAGTGATTGAAACAATTATCAAAGAGAATCCTTATCTATTTATTGTAGCAAGACAAAGAGGAGAAACAACTAAACCAATATACCTTGGAAGAACAACGATTGAAGCAAGACAAAAGGTTGGCCTGCATCCACACAGACCTCATTAATTCGACAAGATCGTAGTCTATTGGGCTGAACCTATTTAGGCCCTTTTTAGAAAGACATTCAAATGTTTAGTTCGGTCCTACAAAAGTTTATGGACCAATCTGTTAGCCTACGAGCTTTAGACCCGTTTTACACCCTTGTAAGTAAGAGTAGGATCAGTTTAGTTATAAGCTATTTAACATAGGATCTTCAATCGAATCGTACAATTTAGTTTTACATTTTGCGAAACCAATTTCAGCCAAATGCTACTTTGAAGCTGTCCAAAACTAATTTTCTTTTTATTTTTTTATAGTGAGATCAGGTGATTTATTTTGTATTGGGCCTTTTAAAAGCCCATGTTTTATGTGCCAAAACAATTTCATCCACATTTTGTTTCTATGGAAGACAATTTTTTATTGATTGGAGGCCCAATTTAGGCCATTTATCATATTACAAAAGGGTGTAAAAAGAGTAACATCACTTATTATAATAAAAAAATGGTCTGGTTTAAGCTATAAAATATGCATCACTTACATAAATGCTAAGGGTAGCAACAAAAATCACCTATAATATTTTTATTCGCAACCCAATGACCTAATGATAGAGTCCATACAATTAGTCATGGTATCATTGCATAAACTTGATTTGAAGTTGTAGGTCAGAACACTAAAGAGCATTGAAAGTGATTCAAATACCACAGTTGATTTTCAATGCACATTTAAATTCTGGGGTGAATTAGGCTCACCTCTATTAAAATTTCATATAATTATACTTATATTATTTCTATTTTCAAAAATATACACTCACCTCTATTATTTTTTTGAAGTAAGGGAGGTGACTGTATGTTTAAAATAAAGGGAAAAAGATGTCAATATAAATGAAAAAGAGAGATTGGCGTGTATTTTTAAAAATAGAAAGGATGTGACTGTAATTATATTAAACCTTAAAAAAAGTGAGCATAATTTGCCCTAAATTCTATTGTTTATTTCAATTTATTGCTCAAATCTATATCCAAAATTACATCCACAATATCAGTATCCATTTGCAATCCACATGACTAGAGAATTTTCTGCTCATGGAAAGGCTTAGTTTCAAAATACCATTTTACTTGGTGATGACAAAAAAATTAGGTGGAAATAGTATGACTATATAAAAAAAGAAAAAAACTTTGTCAATTCTTGAAATTTTTGCAGCCTACTATATTGGTAGAAATATAGTTAAAAGATTGATTCAATCTCATGTAGAACATAAATAAAAAATTGATTCAATCTCATGTAGTCTTATAGTTCCTTCAAACCAAAAAAGAATAATATTTTAAGTTAGAGGTTTAAAAAATTTTAAGCCGTTTTTCAGTCCAAAACATAGCATCTATGTTAATTAAGATTTTGCTCCTTACCACTAGTTTCAAATCCAACTCCTCCTTCACTACCAACTCTACTTCTACTTACAAATTCTACAAAAATAAGACACTAATGGAATAAAAACTTATCAAATTAACAATCAATAATAAGAATGCAACAAAACTCAAATAATAAGGTTTTTTTTTATGGGCTCTTTATCCTTACCACTTCCACTAAGTCCATATGATGCGTTTCTCTTTTCATGTTCTACAAATTAAAATGAGACAACCAAGAAAATTAGACCCCTTAATTTAGCATAATTAAAATTAAAGTAATAACAATACGTAGAAATTTGAGACTTTACCTTTATTAATTTTCTCACACAGCTCAAATTCCTCTATGAATTGATTAAAATCAAGTTTTGTTGACCTCAACCAATTTTGGTAGCAAATTAATGCCTTGATTGTCTTAGGATTTGAAGAGCTTCCAAAGACATCCAATACAAGGATTCAATTATCAAAATTTTCTTATATTTCACTTAAAATTTTTATACTTTAATATACTTAGCCCCTCCAAAAAATTTTAAATTTTTACACAAGTCTTTGATCATTTATAATTCAGTTCGCTTGTTAATTTTTTATCTAACTTTGCCCCTACAAGATCTTCAATACTAAATATTGATTTTGCGATTGATATCATATTAGGTAAGGAGGATATCTTGGTTCAATCAAACCTAATGGTTGTAGCCTATTGCCCTCAATTAGTCATATGTAAACTTAAATGAGACAATCAATTTAGTGAATTCTTTCCTTGCTTGATAGGGATGGGATGATTGCCACCGATTTGGCAAACATTTCTAACCATTTATGGTGGCAAGATATGCTTGAACTATTTTTTGTTCATTCATGCGACCCTTATGATTAACCATAGGATCCATAACTATTATATTCACCAAGTTTTCTTCTTCCTTGTCATCACCAATTTGCCACCATAGAAGGTTAAATACCTGACCATTTATTAGGTCTTAGAACCTTGTGTTTCAATGGAAGGAATTCTATGGTGGCATGACCAAATCCTTAATGATAATAGTAGTAAGTATTGTGATTTGGTTGTTGGGAACTGGAAAATTACTTGGCACTATCAAGGCTTACTAGCTGAATTAGCCCCTTATTCTTCAATTATTGTTATACACAAGCCATCGATAGAAGTAGCTTATCAAACTCTTTTTCTTCTAAGGTTTTGATACGAAAGTTTGGCACTAACACTGGCAAAACGGAAGAGTCATCAACATCAACCATGGGAATACTTTCAAATGGGTTCCTTCTTTAGTTTTTAGGCTTATTTGGATAATGAGTTCTAAATTGACTAACTCATTGATTATTGTAGGGATGAGGTCCCTCAGTATCTTCAAGTTCCTACAGGTCAGTTGTTTGAGGAAGTCCAAGTCCCCTTCAACTTTAATTAGGTTCTTAATGAAAGTTTCTAGAGTGATCCTAAAGTTAACTTATATATTTTTCTCAAGTTCTCTTTTCTTCTTTCTCAAGCCAGACTATATAGACACAATAAAATACAATACTTTAAAACTCCAATACATTGATTCTAAAAAAGAGTGTAGGCTCAATGTGCCAACCCTAATACATAATGTTCTACAAAAAATGAGAAACTCTTGACTCATTCTTGGTGTATTTTTTTTTTTTTGCTTTTTACATACTCTTGACATGATCTATCAGTATAAGGTTTAGAATTCTTTTTTTTTTTTGCACTCCCCTTTCATAAATGTAGCTAAAGGTATATGGATTGTATATGGATAAACATCTTATGCAAAATTGTCTTAAGTACCATAAATGTATTCCTAAGCCTAAGGCTAGATATTTATAGGTTCTCACATGCTAGGACACTATTATACTTAACAAGATATACCTTATGAGAAGCCACACCAATCCAACAATATATAATGTCTATATGATAACCACATTAGAGATGGAGTACAAGACATGTGAGTGTGTTAGTTTTGACATAATTGCCTAAATCGAGGAGGAAATGTGTCATATAAACTTGTTGAACCTGGGTACTAAAGGGTAAAATGTAGGCACACAACAAGAAGGAAATAAACATAGAGGATGCAAGTGCAAATATTTATCAATCATGCAATAAAGGGCAAAATTAGCCTAGTCTTAAGTAGGTAGGGGTGTAAAATAGATGGATTGGATCAGATTAGACTATATCCATATGAATGTTGGCTTAAATGAGCTTGGTCCATCTAGACTATGCTTTTAAACAAGCATATAGTTGTCTAGTCTAGTATGATCCCAAGATGGATAGGAATAACCTACAGGCTAGTCCTTATTATTATTATTATTATTTTTAACTTGGGCTTATTTGGGGTGTGCTCTTTTTTTTTTCTTTTTAATAAGGCACAGTAAGAAAGATATGACCCAATATTAAAAAATAAAATAGACTTTGTCCACTAGTTGGCCCATGCCCACACAAGGCTTATATGTTTAGACTGTAATCGGTTGGGTCGAACCCATTTAGACTAGTTTTTAGTCAGACTTCCAGATACCTAGTTCAATTCTATAAAAGCTCATAAACTAGCCTGTGAAGTTTAAAACTATTTTACACTCCTATGAGTAAAGGTGGAATCAATTTAATCATAATCTATTTAATATTGAATCCTTAATTGATTTGAATATTTCTATTTTACATTTTATGAAACCAATTTTAGGCAATTGTTACATTGAAGCTTTCCAAAACTAAATGTTCCTTTTGTATTGAGATCAGATGGTTTGTTTTGGTTTGTCCTTTAAAGGTTCATGTTTAATATTTCATATAAATTTGATTCGCTTGGTTCTTTTTCTTTTTTTCCAAAAACTATTTTTTTATTTGTCGGAGGCCCAATTCAGGCCATTAATCATATTATAAAAAGGGAAAAAAAGAGTTATATCACCAATTATAATAAAATGGTCCAATTTAAGTTATAAATGTTAGAAAATCTAAGTTCTCATAGACACACTAAACTAAACTTAGAACCATAGAAATATATATATATATATAAATTAAATAAGAAATTGTTACCTTTTAGAACCATTAGTTTTGTTTTTGAAGCAAGCATGTCACAAAAGTATACAATATACTTAGAGAACAAATTCTTCCTTTACTTTTCCATGGTCAACCACCAAAAGAGGCATTTATTTGTGTTTGCATATCTAAAGTAGATCTAGAGATAAAGAGTGTAATGAATTGTGTGCATATGAATCATGATCTAAGTCAAGGTAATAATGTTTCTTTTACAAGATCCAAAAGTTACAAGTGGTAACCATTGAATCCCAATATTTTAGAAATATACCAATAGTGGTATGGAGCCATCTAGCTTATTTTCATTATTATATGTTGTATGTGAATTTTTTAGCATGTTTTATATACTTTTCCAATTGATTTATAAGCATAACTTATTGGCATATGGCATGCGAACATACAGATATTTTAGGATGTGTTTTTTGTATTTGATGTTCCCAATAATATTAATAACTTGTGTCTAGAATTTCATGAATTATGATTGCATGAAATAAAAAAAAGGAAGGAGCAGCGACATAAAACTTCATGTGGATATGGTCATGGTAGGATGGCCATGAAAGCAAAGTGTTGCACCAAAAAGTTCTTTTGGTGAATTTCGAGCGAATATTTAAATTAAATATTTTTTTTGGAAAAGCCTTATTTTTTTTATCTGAAAGTTTGATAGGTGCATGTGAATCACTCCTAAGATTTTTAGACTTTATTTTATACCATTTTGAAGATAAAAATAATATCTTTCCACTAGTGTATTTTTAAAAAAATTTTAAAGTTGATTTTCAAGATTGTCTCTTTATATATTGTAAAATTAGTTTTTATACATATAAAATGTGAAAATTCTAAAAAGATAAAACTCTATATTTCTTTGGTGATATAATAATATTTGATATTATTATTACTAAAAATATTATTTTTTATTTTATGTAGAAATATGTTTTTATGTCTTTTTTGGAATTGGTTTTCAAACAATCTATTTATTTGTTAGATGGAAAAATTATTTTTGTTCATTCCTAAAAAAATATGTTTTTTTCTGGATAAATACTTTCTATTTAAACACACATTAATGTATATATCATATCATTTATTTGAAATAAGTTTTCAAATATTTTTTTATATGTTAAATGAAACATTTTTTTTTGTTTGTTCCTAATGTGTTTTTCTAGATAAGTGCATTTTAATTTGATACATTCATTAATTGTATGTTATACCTTTATTGAAAATTAGTGTTTCAATATTATTATTCCTTTATTTGTTAAATGAAAATTTTGTTTTTCTAGAAAATATGTTTTTATGTCTATATGCATTTTATTCTAATATATTCATCAATTTCAATATTATTCCATTTATTTGAAATTCATTTATTTGTTAAATGATTTTTATATTTTTTGAGAGAAATATATTTTTTCTAAAAAAATTGTTTCATGGAAATATGCTTATTTTATGATGTGATCAACATTTGCATATTTTTGTGTGTGCTTCTAAATGTTTGTTATCATTATTTATCTATGTGATTAAATAATGTTAATTTTTTTTAATCTTTGTGATAAGTGCATGTTTTAGAAGCATTGATATTTTGTTAAATGCTTATGTTGTGTGATGTATGAATATTCTAAAATAATATCATATATACATATATAGAAGGTGCAACATTTCTATTTTATTATTATGTAGATTAATGTAGCAAGAATATTCAATCTTGTAATTTTTTTCATATGGATTGTATTTCATTTTTGGAGGCTTTGTAAAAAGGTGTGTTTTCGCACCAACTATATATATATATTGTATTATTTTGGCATGGGCAACAAAATATCAATAGTTACCTTTAGATGGATTCAAATATTTATATATTGTGAATATATAAACAAAGTGAGTATGTGGGACCAAAGTCCCGTATGTTAATAATTTAATTAAAGTCTTTTTTTTTTGGTAATATTAGAAGTCTGATTTTCTTTGATATTATTAGAGATGATTACTAGCATAATAAAATTTTTGATCTAGTAATGTAGGTGAAAATTATGCCTAATTAAATTTATAGTAAAATATATGCAATAATTGAACCATATGCAATGATATATGAAATGACTCTCATAAGTACAAATCTCTTACTTGAAAAATGGATACAAGTAATTTGATATATATTTGGCATAGGAAAGTTTAGTACTTTCTATATGAGCAATATTTACTTAATCAATTGATTAGTAGTGCCTTAGTTTGAAGTTAAGAATTTGGCCTATCAGAACTATGACCAATAGCTTGTGATGTTTAGTTCAAAAGGGATAAAAATGTATACTTTATATGTAAAGCTATTAGCATAGTATCCTCATTGGAAAGTTTGACAAACTACCTAAAATTTCTCAAAAGTTTGTGATCAACTGAGAGTGAAATATGGTGGTATGTTTGTTATTGGACTTTGTACCTTGACCTTGTGGTTTAATGTGTGATAAATTCAATAGATTTCATGGCAAATTACCTTTGGAGAATTTTTACCATAATTATAGACAATAGGCATTATGATCTTGTAAATGATCCCAGCCCTAATTAGATCCCTTTATCATAGCCCATTTAGAGATTAGTGAGATTAGTTTTCACTCAATTGCTATAGTGGTGGCGCAAGTTGGGTAACATAGAGGATATAGTCCTCAGTGTTGGAAATAGCAAAAGGGAATAATTTAGGACCTTGTGTTGGATGGGTATCCAACCTTCATAAGGGGCAAAAGTGACCTAAAGGCAAAATCAAAAATAAAATCCTTTAATTATGGAAAAAAGGTTATTTTGCATAAGATTGTCTTGAGCAAAGAAATGTCGTCCTTCATTATCTTTATTATCCTATAATTTTAGCATATTCATGTGTCTTTGTAGCTCATTCTTTCCTTGGTTGGATTGTAGAAAAATGAGCAACAAAACATGTGACTTGCAATTATGTTAAATTTATAGATTACCATTAAATGTTAGTGGTAAACACTTAATAACAATGGAAAAAGATCATAAATGGAGGTTTTATATGTTAAAATCTACTAGTTTGTTATGAGTGGTAAATGCACATTGATCTTGCATGATCTGTTTCATGTAACCATTGCTTAATGTAATCTTTTTTTGGTATAGCTTTGATAGAACTTAGATGTTTTAAGAATAAATAATTTATTTGATTATCATTATAACATTCTATGGTCATCGTGCCTTGTAATATGGTTTGATCATGTTAGATATAGATTCAAGTTTAAACAACATTATTTTGTATCACATCTTGTTCTACTGTTGATTAATTTAAATATGTTGAATATCATTCTAGGTTAGGACATAGTGGACAGAATGTCCATATTAGCTAGAGAAAAGCTATTATGCTTTCTCACTAAAGTAAAGCTTTCAACATGTGAGCTATTTCTTGCTACCAAAAAAGCAAGTAGAAACCTTTTTTGGACATATATGGATCAATAAATGTGAAGTATGACATAGTGCCTCCTATTTCATGACCTTTTTATATGATTGCTCGAGGTATGGTGTAATCTTTTTGCTATCACATTGCTTTGAAGCTTTGGATTATTTCAAACACTTCATAGCAGAGGTTGAGAATCAAAAAGAAAAGAGCATTAATGCTTTTCAAATTGACCAAGGACAAGAATACTTATTTATCAGTTTAGAAAGTTTTGTAAAGAGAAAGGGATGTGTAGATAGTTAATGATACTTAGTATGTCTCAACAAAGTGGTTTTGCAAAAAAAAAAAGGAATCATCCTCTACTATACATGGTTATGTCCATAATGATGTTGATAAACCTCTCAATAAGTTTCTACAAGGATGCTTTGTTGATTGTGACATATGTCATGAATTGTGTAGCTTCAAAATTGGTCTCCAGCACTCCATATGTGTTACAAAATGATACAAAGTCTAATTTAGAAGGCTTGTGCCCATGAAGTCATCAGGCTTTGTTTATAATACTTCTCATAAGTTTAGGAAGTTATGCTCTAGAGTTGACAAGTGTGTTTTTTTTAGATACTCTAAACACTTTAAGGGATACATTTAGTATGATGAACATCCTGGTGGTAGACTTATGGAGATTGAATCCTGATATATGGATTGTCTAGAAGATGACTTTTCTAAAATTGGTGAAGTTAAGAAGGCTCTTAACTTCTATGAGTTAGAGAAACCTTAAAATGGTATGCCTCAATCTTATGAGATGGATTTGGATCCATAAAATCATGATATTGTCAAAGACAGTGGGAGCTTATCATTGAAACCTTTTTCAAATTCATATCTATAAAGAACTTTGAGATAGAATGTAAGTCTTTCCTAATTGTTTTGTGTATATTGATGTGTCTTCTTTCTATAAAGAGGCACTGGATTCACTTGCTTTGGATTACTGACATTATGCCATAAAAGAGGAAATGTGCTCTATGATGATTAATTAAGTATTAGGCTTGATCTGTTGTGAATGGATATACCTAAAGGAGGTGTAGACTATGAAAAGATCTTATCTCCAATGGCGAGATTTTTGTCCATTTGCTTTATCCTAACAAAAATTTCACATTTAAATTTAGGGTTATTCCAAATGGATGTGAAGGTAACTCTTCTTAATAGAGAACTAGATAAAAATGTTTATATGGATTCACCCATTGGCATTGGAGCTAAGGGGCAAGTGCACAAGTTGCCCACTTAATTAAAGAAATCCATTTATGGACTTAAGTATTCATCTGGTCAATGGTTCATTCAATTTCATAAAGCTTTTACATCAATAGGCTTATATTTGAAGAGGACCATTGTGTATACGTCAAGAGAATGGAGAATAAGTTTGTCATTCTTTCACTTTATGTCATATTGCTTGCTAGGAATCATATGCAGTTGAAACACACAACTAAAAGGTAATTGATTTTCATATTTGAGATGAAATATTCAAATCAAGTAGACTGCATCCTTAAGGATAAAATCTCAAGATATTGTTTTAAGATATTTTTGAACTTAACTCAAGAAACCTATATTTAGGGGATCTTAGAAAATTTTTGCATACTTGGTTCCAAACTTGTGGATACTCTAAGAGATATAAGCTTTACCTAAGCTTGGATCAATGTCCTTAGATAGAAGAAGAAATAATGCAAATGGAAAAAGTTCCATATGTGAATGCAATAGTAGTATGATAAACATTACAATGTATACTCCACTTGACATTTGCATGGTCAGTAAATTTTAAAGTAATCCTAAGATTTCACAATGGGAGTAGCCAAAAGGATACTTAGAAATCTAAGAGACACCTCAAAAAATAAGTGAGAGTCAAAAGCTAATAACAACTATAGTTTGCACACATAAACAAATATAGGTTCATAGTGAGCTACATATTTATACTAGAATAAAGAGTCATTTAATGTTATAGAAAAAATTAAGAGTGAATCTCCTAGCCTTCAATGTCTACAAATAATTTTATTGTATGAAGATTAGTTTCCCTTAAGTATATCACTATTAGTGACTAGTTTGCTAATGTCTTTTACTAAAGCCGTTGTAAGACATGCTTTTAGTAAGCAAGTTAGGGGTTTAGGTTTGGTGTGGATTTGATATACTACTTTGTTGTACTTTATTTTTAATGAAATAAAGTTATTTTTCTATCATTTATTGACTTATGATATAGGTTAATTGATATGCAAATATTTATTGTCACCAAGCTTTGTCCCTTTTATATGGGAAATCCACCCCAATGCTTAAGTACCAGGTGGGATGAGACTTAAACAAGCATTGAGTATCATGTGTAGGTGATCTCCTTGTTATTTAGGTGGCAAGTGAGGATTTATGTTAAAAACATGTTGTTTTAGCTATATGCTAAGATGAGACTCTTTTAAAGAGTTAATCATAGAGGATGTTCACACCTCTACATAGCCTATATGAAACCAAATTTGAAACTTCATGTTTCAAACTAGTCAGTTTGTCATTATTAGGTATGGTGTAATATTAAAGCATGACAAACCTAAAATGGGAGCTTTATTGTAGCATACTTTTCATATTATTTATGCTATAAGAAGATCTATGCTAGGGAGTAACCGAATAGATCCTTGCTTCATCACTATATGAGCTTTATAGGACTTACTAGTGTCCTATATTCATGCCCTTTAGTATTGGGACCTACGTTATGAATCTAAGGATGTGTGTTGGTATTTTAGCATAATCTTCAAGGGCCAAGAATCATGCAATCTAATGGAACATGTCTAGGAAAGTATCTTAAATTTGGTGGATTGATATGAATGTTGATCCCAATAATGAGATAGCTAATCAACATATCTTCCCTTATTTTGGTTAAGAAATTTATATACTCTTTATTATAGCTAGGATTCTAAATGAATTTAACAATACTATTAATTTTAATT
>JANHAO010017433.1:0-13971 GCA_026873985.1 Saraca asoca
AAAATTGGAAAATGTTGCCAATTGACTTCAAATCATGAAAACACTCTAACACAGCTGGAAACATATCATTTTGGCTCTTAAATTGATAAGCATGAGGGCAAATAGATGTGTCAAATATTGTGTTATCAGTTGCCACCTCAAGTTCTACTAGGATCATCACTTCAGATTCATATACATCGCAAAGGGAGTTTCTCCGATAGTGCTACAGGTGTAATTCTGTAAGCCCAAAGCATCTTTGGTAGTTCATCTACCCATGCTCCCTTTTTAGCCTCCAACTTTCTCTTCAAGATGTGCTTGATTATCTTATTGATGGCCTCAACTTGCCTGTTGGCTTGTGAATGGTCTACGGCCAAAAAGCTCTTTGTAATCCTGAGATCATCTCAAAATTCAAGGAATTACTCGTTGGTGAATTGAGTCTCATTGTTGGTTATGATCTGCTGGGGGACTCCAAATCTACAGATGATATTACTCCATACAAATCTCATGATCTTTGTAGATGAAATCTCTATGAGCTCTTTTGCCTCTGCCCGCTTAGTGAAGTAATCCATAGTCACTATTGCATGTGTGCAATTTTCACGAGCTGTAGGTAACGGTCCTATAAAGTCCATCCCCTAGATCACAAAAGGCCATGGACTGACCATTTGTCACAAATAGGCTGGTGGGGCTCACAGGATCATCACAAATCTTTGGCATTTATCACACCTCCTGGCGAGTTCAATCGCGTCCTGTTTCATCGTGGGCCAATAGAATCCTTGTCGAAGGGCCTTTTGAGCTAAAGACATCCCTCTAGTATGATTTCCACAATGGTCAGCGTGAATTTCTTCTAGGATCATATCACAATCTGGGTGATCAATGCATCTTAAAAGTGGGGTCTAAAACCCTCTCCTGTACAGCACATCATCGTAGATGTAATATCTAGCTGCCCAAACTCACAACCTTCAAGCCTCAAGCTTATCTTCTGGAAACTTCCCTTCTTGTAAATAGTCCAGGATCGGATTCATCCAGGAGCCCAACATCTTGGTGATCGTCATGATAACATCCTCCTAATTTATGCTCAAGGATGAAAGGAACTCTACCGGATCGCCTCCAGGAAGTCAGCATCCTTGGTCGTGACAAGGTGAGCCACAGCATCGACATGTGCATTCTAGGCTCGTGGTATTTGGTTGACCTCATATTATGCTGAAATGATCTTAACAACTCTTGAACTTTTTGTAAGTAAGCAGCCATTTTTTAACCTCGAGTCTAGCACTTTCCTCACACCTGGCAAATCACGAGCTGTGAATCACTGAAAACCTTTATTCTTTTAGCTCGTACCTCTTTGGCTAGTTGCATTCTGGCTAACAAAGCCTCATACTTGACTTCATTATTCATGGCTTGAAAATCAAACCTTAGCACGCAGAGGATTTTATGCCCTTTTGGATTGATTAGAAGCACCCCAGCCCTAGTTTTTTGTTCACTGGACGACCTATCAATGTACAATTCCCAGCCTGAAACTTCTGATGTCTCTACTTTCTCTTGCATGAGGCCAGTGAATTCTGCTATAAAGTTTACTAAAGCTTGCCTTTTTATCGTCGGTCTAGGATTGAATTTAATTTCGAACTAAGCTAGCTCGATCGCCTATTTGAAGAGGCATCCTGAGACATCCGTCTTTTGTAAGACTTGCCTAAGTGGAAACTGTGTCAGCACTTCTATACTGTGTGCTTGGAAATAAAGTCGTAGCTTTCTCGAGGTGACCACAAGGCAGTAAGCAAATCTCTCCATCGATGAATACCTTGTCTCTACATCCAGTAATCTCTTGCTCACGTAGTAAACGAGAAGCTGAGCCCCATCTTCTTCTCACATTAGTGCCACACTGAGGGCACACTGGGATATTCCCATATAGATGATGAGCTTCTCACCCTCTTTTGGCCTTGACAAAAGGGGAGCTTGCCTGAGATACTATTTGAGCTGCTGGAAGGCAATTTCACATTGCTCTGTCCACTCGAACCTTTTTACCTTCTTCAGGACGTCAAAGAAAGGGATGTATTTATCAGTTGCTTTGGAGATAAACCTGCTTAGCACCGTAACTTGGCCATTTAGGCTCTGTATATCTTTGGGCCCTACGGGAGATGTCATGTCAAGAAGAGCTTTGATCATTTTGGGATTAGCCTCGATCCCCTTACTATTTACCATGAAGTCGAGAAACTTTCTAGAAGTGGCCCCGAATGCATATTGTGTGGGTTTAGCTTTATTTGATATTTTCTTAGGATTTGAAACATCTCCCCCAGGTCACGGATGTGGTTAACAACTTGTTCAGATTTTATCAGCATATCGTCCACGTACACCTCCATCATCTTACCAATTTGGTCTTTTAATATCAAGTTTACCAACTGTTGGTAGGTTACTCCCACACTCTTTAGCCCAAAGGGTATCACTTTATAACAATACAACCCATAGTCAGTGATGAATGAGGTGTGCTCTTCATCCTGAAGGGCTATAGGAAAGTGGTTATATCTTGAGTAAGCATCCATGAAGCTAAGGAGTTCGTGTCCCACCATCTTGTCCACCAGCTGGTCGATCCTTGGTAGGGGGAAGCTGTCCTTGGGGCATGCCTTATTGAGGTCAGTGAAGTCAATGCACATTCTACACTTCCCATTTTTCTTCTTCACAAGAACGGGATTGGCTACCCAGGTGGGATAGTGAGCTTCCCGGATGAACTTATTTGCTAACAAGTTATCCACTTCCTCTTTTAACGCCTCATACCATTCGGGGGTCATTAGCCTTCACTTCTATCATACCGACTTATGGTTAGGGTCAATATTTAACCTGTGTGACATGACCTTTGGGTCAATCCTAGCCATGTCTTTATAATTCCAGGTGAAGATGTCAAGATTTGCTTTGAGGAACTCTGTGAGTTTTGTCTTTACACCTGAAGATAGATTCTTGCTCAGTTTGAGGCATCTTCCAGCATCTATCTCACTTACTTGAATATCTTCGAGCTCTTCTGTTGGACTTGTCGTCCTTTCAACATCAACCTCATAAGGGTCTAAGTCATAACTTATGCCAGACGAGCTTATAGGTCATGGCTCTCCTCCAAAGATCACATCAACTTTCCTTTTCCTTTCTCTCATTTCGACTGCATCCTTATAGCATCATCAAGCCACTTCTTGCTCTTCTCACATGCATCCAACTTTATTCGAGATTAGGAACTTGATAGTAAGCATCTTGGGAAATATGACCATATCCAAGTCATTCATTATTGGTCACCTTAACACCACATTGTATGCTGATAGAGAGTCTACAATTAAAAAGTCAGCCAAGGCAGTGGCTTGGCATCTCAAATCTCCAAGGGTTGTTGGGAGTCTTATTTGTCTCATTGGGACTACTGCATCTCCTATAAAGCCAAAAAGGGGTTCTTGAGAAGGCTTGAGCTGATTGGGGCTTATGCCCATCTGATCGAAGCATTCCTAATACATCATGTTAATCGAGCTGCCTGTATCAACCATGATTCTTCGCACTTAAACATTGCCAATTTTGGCTCGTATAACCACAATGTCATTATAAGGAGAATGCACTCCTTAAGCATCTTCGTTGGTAAAAGTAATGCAATTGGTGCTCATCCTGGCCTTTTTTACCGGTCCTTCAACTTTATCATGCCTCGTAAGTAGGACATGCCTCACCTCTCGTACATATCACTCGTGGGACCTCTTTGAAGCTCTTACGATATGTGGTCCATCGTGAATGGTGAACATTGTCCTTACTGAAGGCATCGCTTCATTTTTGGGAGTTTGTTGGCACTGATGTTGAGCTGGGTGTTGAGACCATGGGGGTTGCTATCCTGAGGGTCAGACCACATAGTCCCTCAAGCGACCTCTTCTGATGAGGTCTTCAATTGTGTCATTAAAAGCCCAGCAATCTGAAGTATTATGCCTAACCTCATTATGATAGGCACAAAATCTGTTCTTCTCTCTTCGATGGAGAAAAGCTTTTATGGGCCTAGGTCTTGCAAAATCCTTGTTGTCTCTCTCCCTTACGAAGATTTGATCCAAAGTGTTTGATAGGATACTATAGTTATCATAGTGACTTCGGTGCCAAGGTCGCTCACCCCTAACTTTCTTTGCGACCTGACTATCTGATCCATTTTTTCGATCACCCCCATTATTCCTGCTATTTACCCTCCTTTTGCTTCGACCGCAGCCACTTAATTCCTCTTTCTACTTGGGCTTCTTCAAGCTGAAGGTCTCTTCCCACTTGACCTCTTTCCCTGCTTGCTCATAAAACTCTCCCAAGTCTCTCACCAGGGACTTGTATATACTTTCATGAAGTTTACCATCCTTATGGAGTCTAGTTGAAATAGTTGTGAGAATGCTCTCATCTGTGGGGTTTTCAACATTACTAACCTCATGTCTAAACTGAGTAATATAATCTTTGAGTGACTCATCCATTTGTTGAAAAATCGTCGCAAGGTGACAAGACAGCGTGAGCTACCTCTTTAATGCCTTTTACTGGCTAAAGAATTTCACTTGGCATTCTTCCCATCTGGGAATGCTTCAAGCAAAGAGGCTCCTAAGCCACATACGGGGTATCTTCCTAAGGGTAGTGGGGAAGACATGGCATTTTACTAACGGATTGATGGTCTGAAGGTCTATTTGGACATTGAACGCATCCAAATGGTTGTACGGGTCACTATCCCTATTATATGATGAGATGTTTGGGATTTAAATCTTCAAGGGAGAGGTTTGGTCTTGATTTCCCGGGTGAAAGGTAACCTCTCCTCGTAATAATCTTGGTTGTTCTGAGCCCTGAATCGCTTCTCCAATTACCAGACCCTCTTCAACAACTCTTTAATCTTCGAGTCTAGAGTCTCAGATCATTGATTGGTGTTTCAATGAATTCTATTTCCCCCTTGACCGTGAGAGTGGCGATCAAAAGTTTTGTGCCTCTTACTGTCTTCACGGCTCGGAGAGCGTCATTTTGACCTATGCTTATGGTTGGTCCTGCTCGAGCTTCTTTTTTGGCACAGGTTGTGGCATCGCTGGTCATCCTCTCGTTCATCCTTACAGGTCCAGTGAACTTCTGACCTTAGTCAGGAGTTAGACAAATGGACAGAGCTAGCCCATCAATGCTCTTCTCTCATAACTTTCTCTTATTGGGCTCCAAGCTGCTAGAACCCTCCTCTAGGCATAGCAACTTTCGCCTGCCCTTGTATGCCTTGAACTTGTGCCTGAGCCAATGTCCTCACTACATCGGCCAATTCTCTCACGATGTTTTCAAGCATTTCTTGACGCTGGAACCATGCTTGAACTTCATTTGCATCAAAGACAACAAGTTGATGAGAAGTGAAAGGTGTCATGCCTACAGCAACATCTATCGTTGGGGTGGCAGAGGTCCTTACCACAGGAAAGACTAAGCCTCCAGCCAGTAGCATTTCTGGTTAGCGAGTGACTATGCTAGAGCTTCTAGTGGTCCTTCCTCTCACCATCTATGGTTGGACAGTGAATCAAAGAAGAGAATGCAGTTGGGGCCCCACGGTGGGCACCAAAATGTTGATGGTAAAATTTGATTTTGAAGATCCAAATCTTAGTCAACAGAGAAAGTTCTTGAAACCCCAAACTGCAAGCTAAAAATGAAAGTTTGAATCAGGAAAACGAGAGTGAAAAGGAGGAAAGACAATAGACACTGAGTTTTTATCGTGGTTCAGTTAAAACCCGTTTAGGCCCCTATGTCCACGGTGACTTATATTTTCCGTTGAACAATGGTTATTCTGTATGGTTTGACAGGGATACAATGATAATACACTCTCACGTTACAAGAACTCTCTCTCTATTCTGGCAAAGTATCTGCATGTCACTTCTTGCTTGCTTGTTACAATAGTGTCCCCCTCCTATTTATAGAAGTAAGGAAGGATATAAGTGTAATTTGACAGATAGCAAAATGATTATTTTTGCTGCTTCGGGCATTAAATGCCTGGCGCCTTGTAATAAATGCCAAGTAAACCATTATCAGACTGTTAGAGGTCTGATGTGTCGATTGGGGATATGTATCTTTAGCTGCTGACTAGATTCTTGTACATATTCTCGACTCACTATCTTAGCAACTTGAAGCTGTGCTAGTCGGCCTTGCCAAGTTCGTCCAGTGGGTCTCCTAGAGGATGGCTGGAATGACGTGTTTCTGTCAGTAAGTTGGAGTCCTCCTTAACGGGTCAAGTCCTCGCTCAACCCCTGTCGTACATCTTGCGTTTGTGGCTAGCGAGCTAGGACTCCCCGCTAAGCGACGTCAATTGTTGGGCGATCTAGGCCTTCTCTAGCCAGGCTTTGCTTCTTATTGAACCTTTGGTGAGTCCATTTTGCATTACTCGGAAAATACCCATAACACGAGCAGAAATTGCAAAAACATGTGTAAAGTATACCTATAAAATTCTTTATTAATAAGACTAATAAATACAATACTGATTTAAAACATTACGTATTTGTGGACATAAGAAAAATTTATATTCTTGTCTAATTTATTATCTTATTCCAATTAACTTACTAAAATAGAAATTTCCCACTAAGACTGAATAATTATTTTAATAAATTAATTGTAGTATTGTGATCTCATTTATTTTATTAATCATTTAATACTTTATATGATTAAAAAATCCATTTATATTATGACATCTAAAATGTTGAGGCTGCTCTTAAACATATAATAAAAGAAACTATATACAACATCTTAATATATAAATACGTATAATTTTATTTCAATTAATTTATTAAAATAGAAACTTTCCTATAGGGCGAGTAACTATTTTATTGAATTAATTGCAATAATTTGATGTCATTTACTTTATTAATCACTTAATATTTTTTGTGATTCAAAATCTAATAATATCATAATGTTTGAGATGTTGTAACTATTCCTAAATATACGATAAAAGAAACTTTATGATGACATCTTAATGTTTTATTAACACAAACATGTATAAATTTATTTTAACATTGCATAATTATAATTTTGTATCTCTGTATATGCTAAGGAAACATTATATCATAGGACTTAGTAAATAGATCATGAAAATAAGATGCTTCAAATAAGCAGAAAATAAAAAATGCCCAAATATAATTTCGTGCCATACACAATATAAACTTCAGTTTTCTGCTTCAATATATATGCCAAGATAACATGCGAAAATAAAATACTCAGCAAACAAATCATAACTTGATGGGCAAAAAGTAAAAATACCAAAATGCTTTCAAGACAATTGTAAGGATAATGGCTATGATTCTATAAAGTTAAAACTGTAGTTGTGTTAAATTTCTTAATCATTGATTTAAATAGCAACTTAAATAAATCAATATAATATTCTGTTATCCTAAGTGCATCAAAAGTCCAAAATAAACTTTCAAATAACCATTGTACGCTATCTCGCTGTATCCAATATTTTAATTGGAATTAAAAAGCAAAGCTTGATATATAACATTATGCTTGCTTAATAACTTCTAAAAGCATTGCCCAATAATAACTTATAGACCAAAAAAAAAGGGGGGGATAACTAAATAAATAAAAATTGAAATATACCTTCTAAACAAATTTACAGGCTACGGCACTGTAAATTTCACAATTCTCAAAGAAGTCATATTTCTCTTTTTAATTATGAAAAAAATAAAAAATCTTTCGATTTAACAGAATACACAACAAGTATCTCATAATCACATGTGCGTATAATAAAGCTATATCAAGATCCCAGTTAAAACAAACATATTATAGCAAAACGTTATGCATATATGGTGATATATCTTTGTTGTTATTAATGGCTCCAAGGTAGAAGATTTATATGCCTCGATCAACGTATCAAACATCAGGAGTTTATATAATCTATAATTTGTAAACATATTTTATGGAGTACAACCTAATTGATTCATATAAGGTCCATTGACTATCTTTTATATATAACAGTAAAATTTTATTCAATCTAAATCCAACCAATCCGAAGAGTTCTTAAGGATTTAAACTATAATCTGATAGAACAAGTAAAAAATGAGGAGATGAAAAGGAAGAGTAATTAGAATGCAGAAGGATTTTTAACGTGATCTGGTTAAAATCAAGTAGCACTGGTCCCTACGTCCATAGTATTGTTTTATTGTTCTGGTAAAATTTTTACAGGGTTTTAGTTTACGTTTTTCCCGTCTCTCCTTACAATGATCTCCTCCCTCCTATTTATAGAAATTGAGAGGTTACAAATGTAATTATACAAGTTATACTTCTGTTACATCAGATACATCAAGTGATAAATGTAAATGACAAATACAGCTTCTACAAATCAGCTTTTACAGACTACTTTCTGTGCGCGGGCTCTTATAAGCTGCTTCTTGCAGACTAACCCTACAAGTCAAGTCTGAATGAGTGCTTACTCATAACGAGCTCTCAGCAAGACGAAATACTGTGTCCCATGAGCTGAGACTACTGATTTGGAGTCGCTGTTGACCTTCGGTCAGCGAGATCGAACTCGTGAGCTCGCACTTGACGATACGAGTTCGTGCAAAGTGAATTGTTAGCCTACGTAAGTCGAGGCTCATTCCTTAACAAGTTAGGGCTTTTGCCTTAATCTGTGCTCTTATAGTTGACGATTTAATGATCTTAACTCTTTTTCTCATATAGAATTATCTATTGTTGGGTTTTTATCAGCCTATTTTGTGTAGTACTAAAAAATATCCACAACAAAAAACCAATGCAATTTAGATGGTTTATATCTCTAATGATTTTGTCATGTGACCAACAAATTAAATCTAGGACACAAAAAAAAAAATAAATCCATATTAACTAATGTGATGCATAGCAATAAAACGTGGCAAAGATGAATATATAGTTACATAACGTGATAAGGATAAAATTAAATGCAAACTAAATAGATAATTTCACTTATCCAGATCAAGATCAAGAATGAAAAATCACGACATGACTCTATTATGTAGTTTTGATCTCAAAACATAGCATAGAAAATTGTCAATAATTTTAGAAAAACAAACTCATTATATCAAACAACAAAATTGAAGACTCGAATAATAAATGTTAGAATTCACTAAATTATTATGATACAAATAACATAATAAATTAAGTAATGAAATACTTACCTTCAGCCATTAAAGTAGCTAAACGTAATTATTCATAATTAATTAGATGATGAATATTAAGAGATTGGATAATTATCATATATCTAATTATTTAATAATAATAATAATTATGTTATTTAATAATACACATGTGAGCCACCTTAATTTCTTTTAGTAGAATCAAAATAAATTTTAACATTATAACATTAAGTTCTTCAATACAATTAAAAGATTTGCTATAATATCTCTCTTTAAACATAATAAAAAAATAACAACAAAATCCAAATCCGTAAAATAATAAAAATTTCCACAAAGCATGTAAAAAGGGCGGAGGATACAAAATCATGGAGGTCCTAGATCTTCAATCTCTTGTTTTTGTCTTTTTCTTTACAAGAAGAAAAATGACATGATTTTTTAGATTTAGATCTTCTAAATTTCTTAGAAAAATTAAAAGTATAAATTTAAAAGAGATAAATATAGAATATTTTTATATTAAATGGTATACCCTTATAAAAAAAAGTGTGAGGTTTAGAATAAAAAATTATATCTTATCTTTCATAAATTTATTTCATCAATTTCTCTAAGAAATTTAAGGGATACACATTCATATTATCTGGAATGTTTAGCAGTACCCTTTGTTGGTTGTATTGATAAAGGGTGCAAAAACAGAAAAGAAAACGTGTAGAAAGGACATGGGTGAAATATTAATTTTTCTATGTTTGGTTGGTATGAAAAATTTTAATAATCGATTAATTCATATAAAAAAATAAATTTTTACAGAAAGTTAAACTTTTTAAAAAATAAATTCTTATATGAACTTATTGAAAAATGTTCAAAGTTATTTGTTTGATTGATATTAAGAAAGTAGAACTTCTCAATAAGTAAATTTTTATGTGGTATTTGATTTAACTATAAATATAAAAAAAATATTCTTATTATTATTTAAATTTTATAAGAATAATTTTGTATTTTATTAAAAATACAAGAAGTAAAACTTAACTAATGAGTTAAATAAGTAACTTTTTTATTAAAAAATAACTTTTTTTCATTTTTTAAACTGATCATTAATCAAATAATCTAATTATTTTTTATTTCTTAAAAAATTATATATATTTTTTATCAAATTTTCTACTATTCAAAAAACTTCTTAAATAGAAAAAACTGCCACAACAGTGGCATGGTCTCACAAAATTTCTCCTTTACCGTCTGACGCGGAAAAGCTGTAGAAAAGGAACAAAACTTTCCGCTTTCAAAAATACCACCATTGCCTAGTTCAAATCCTCCACTTAATTATAAATATTACTTTGTTCTTTTTCTTCTTCTAAAATTTGCCATTTTATTTTATTTTATATTTAATAGGTTATCTTTTTCAAAATATATTATTTCATATTTTTATATTGTTAGTATTTTTAACTTACATTATAATATTTTATTTGATTAAATTATCCTACTACTCTCTATAATTTTACTTAATTTTTAATTAAACTTTTATAATTTAAAAGTTTTGAATTGAATTTTTATATTGTTAGATTTTGTTAACAATCAACACATGTGGAGAATGTATTTTTAATGTGATTTAAATATTGTTGGTGTAAAATTTTTATACTACTCTTATTAATATTTAAGTGACAAATAATTTAAAAAAATTATGATATTTTATAAAATTATTTTATTTTTAGAGAAAAAATATAACCAATTGTCTCTTATTATATAAGTTGTTAATAAATTCTTATCTATATGAGTCAATTACTAATAAAATTTAATAAAAAATATTTAATCAAAAATAAAAAACAAGTATAATGATTTAATTTAAAACTTTTAAATTATAGGAATGTAATTAAAAATTAGGTGAAATTACACAGAGTAAATGAATAATTTAACCTTATTTTTTAAACTAGTAATTACAACATACTAATTATTTTTCTTTTAAATCACATTATATCAAATGTATTATTTACATTATAGAAATAAATGGGATAGTGTAAGAGTCATTATCAATATTTTAAAAATATAATTTTCTAGGATTCAACTTTTAAATTATATTCATTTACATAGAAAATTAAAAAAATTAAACAACAATAAATACGGAGTTAAATAATTAAAATTTATTTATATTTAAAATATATATTTTATTTGGATCGATTTACACCTTTCTATCAATTCCTGTTATATTAAGAATAAATTTCTTATTTAAAAATTTTATACGTGTATGCATAAAAAAATAATTATAATCAGTATTTTTACAATATATAAGTAAAGATAATAATGTCACTTGATATAGTAAATTTTTCTTTTTCCACATTTTCTAAAAAGGACATTTCACCTATTTTCTTCACTCTTATCTTATGTTCAATTGATCTAAATAATGAGTGAAAAAATATTTTTATTATTTTTCTTTTGACACCTTTTCTTTTCTACCTATTTTTTTAACCTTTTTTGTCGCTGCATTCAATGAGTAGTGTTATATAATTTATGGATGAGAAAATTTGGGGGAGCAGTGTGGTCAGTGATAGTACCACGCGTTGCACATCTCACTGACGATCCAAACAGAGCATTTCGTGATGGCGGCAGAATGCCAAGCTTTGGATTTACATTGCATGTTGTAGCCTATGGCCCTTTGCCTGCTCTTTTTTTGGATTTTTACATACGGAGCTAAACCTACGCTATATAGCATTGAGATAGAAACGCCACACTCTCACTTTTCATTAGAGAACCCCTCGTTTTCATATTTTATTATTTTTAATTAAAAAAAAAGGGATAATCCTTAATTCTCTGGCATCCATCATTTTGATAGAAGATTCGTCGTCTACTATGCTTATGGTTATCTCCATGGGATGAGCTTAGTCGAAACGAGTTTTCACATTATCAAATTAATTTGATTAGCATAAAAATGCATTTGATCTCAATTCTTGTTGGAATTATTGCTAATATTTTAATTTGAATTTGACTCTATCAGACTTGTTGGCTCTAAAAAACTCAGCTTAATTTGAAGGATAAAAATTAATAATAGTAGTGTTCAATTGTTTAATAGTGATCGGTTGGTTGAAGTTAAATAAAATGCAGTATTGGGCGTAAACCACCTCATAACGATCAACTATTCTCTTGATTGAGCTGTAATATCTCAGAAAAAAAAAAAAGTGACTGAAGGATCAAATTGAAGAGTTTAAAAATTTGTTGGGGTCATATTATAATTTCTAAAATGACTTAATTGAAGTCAATGAAAAATTTTGAGGTCGAAGTGCAAATTTTTCCATTTGATCTTATATATATATATATATATATATTTTTCCCCACCATCGTTCCTTCTCTAACATTCCAGAAGCTTCATCCTTCCTCTACTCTCCAGTAACCGGGTTCGGCCTCCTTCTTCTTCGACCATCGTCTCTGACGGTTCCGGTGAGATTCCGGTCGGCCAACGCTCATCTTTTCTGCCGCTATCTTTTTTTTCCCTAGCACCTGGTTGGTTGCAGCCAAAGCTTCCAGTTGCTGCATCGAGTTTTCCGACAACCTTCTCCTTTTTCAGCCCAGCAAGCTCTAGCAGGCTTTGGCCACTGTAAGCCTTCCTTTCCTTTTCCCGGTGTCCTCCTGCATCGTCTTAGCTCTCAACCAGTAACTTTCCTCCCCAGTTGTCGCAGTTTGGCCATCTATTCCTCTAGCTTGCCGATGAAGCTTCCAAGGGCAGCGAGCTAGTCACTAATACTTTGAACCCTGGTGAGTATTTCTAAATTATCAGATTTATTTTATAATAACTCTACATCAAGTTTCCAAGAAATCCTATTCGAAAACCTCATTTTGAAAGCTAAAGAAACTTAAAACTTTTCGTATAGATTTGCTTCAAGGAAATTTCTATTGAAGGATTTGGCAACGTAAGGAGCAAATAGATTATTCTAAGGATTTTTTAAAGTGAGTAGATAACTCTCTTCACTTACTGATCCCATGTGTGTATATATATATATATATAATAATTTAATTCTATGGCATATTATAAATCCTTTTAAAATAAAGGAATTCTCCTATATATTAAAGTGATTTTGAAAGTATTTTTGCATGTTGAACGTGAACATGAAATAATTTGCCATGATAAATTACGTATTTTCATTTTGCTTTACATTATTAAAATTGATTATACTACTTTTCTATATGTGAATAGATATGGAATTGCATAACAGATTTATGTATGTTTTGATAATTGTTGCTTACCCGATTAATGAATTTCTTGCCACATAATGTATTTAAAATGTTGAATTAAGATACCACACCCATTATAAATTTTTCTTGGTAACCTTTAGAATATGTGAACCACCCAGGTAGAAGTGGATAAGGATGGAAATGTAGGGATATGTACTCAAATGCATTTGGGGATATGAAAACACTCAAGTAGGAGTAGATAAGGATGGAAATGTAGGGATGAATATAAATGTTCATGATCATCCGACAGACGTGTTAAATGGCTTGTGACGATAAGTATGCTTATATTCTAATGGTTACCTCTTCGAATATATATTCTTGTGGAAATCCACTTGTATGATTTTCTATAATGAGTTTTAATGAAATTTTAGAAAGTTCCTGGTTTCCTCTCCTGGTTACTATTATGTTGCTGAATATCATGATTTTCATGTATTCAACTTTCTTGCTGAATTATGATTTTTAAATGTTTACTGAGTTTATGGTTGCAGAACGAGTAAACACACCTACACAGCTATATTTATATTTATATATCTACTTTCGAGTATGATTTTCAAATGAAATTTTTGGGTAATCATAGGATTATTTACTCACTGAGTTTTTATGAAATTCACTCCTTTCTTTTCCATGTTGCAATGTCACAAATTTTAAATAAATAAATAATAATAATAAAGGGACTAAAGTGAAAAGTTGGCAAGGATTAGAATGCAAAAGC
>JANHAO010017434.1:0-13977 GCA_026873985.1 Saraca asoca
ACCATTCTACTTGTATTGACTTCCATTATTCACACAAAATAAATGAGCGGATTCTGAACCCACTCTGATACCAGTTTGTTGGGAATAAACAGGCACAGCGGAAACAATAAAATCAATCCCACACAACTCCTGTCTTTTGTGTGAATTAAACCAGAAACCAATATCTAACCAACAGCACAAAACCAAACATCAAATGCAGAAATAAATTACTGAAAATACTAGAAAAAGAGACACCAAAATTTTAACGTGGAAAACCCCTCAAAAGAAAGTAAAAATCACATGACCGTAGTCCAGCTAAACTACTCCACTATAATCAGTTTTGGATACAATCTCTCTAGCTAAAACTAGAGGAATACAACAACATTTCTTCAAGAGCAATAATTCTTGGCAACTACAGCAAATATATATGAAAAAAGAGGAAAGATCTCACCAAATAGGATCAGTTTTCATCAACTAAGAATCTACTGCACAGGACTCCAAATCCAATCTTCCACCACTCAAAAGAAAGATCAATGAGTCTTGAATATACACCTAAAATTCTAGCTCCATCAGACTACAAAAACTAGAATTTTTGAATGTGTTTCTCTGTTTTGGTAGCAGCAAAAAAATACCTCTCTTTTCCTCTCGCTCTCTCTCTGTCTGTTTCTTCAAGGCCGAAGGAGTCTCTATTTTTTGCTTCCCAAAAGCTAAAATAAATAAAGTCACCTACTCTCTTTACTCACATACACCGAAAAGCCAACAAACACGGAAGACCAAAAGGCTAAAGAAGGCTTCCTCTTATTTTTCCTTTTTTGATTTATCTACCCACTACATTTAAGACACACCAAACCTTATTATTATTTTTGTCCTCTTGCTACTTTATGAGGGAGCTTACCCGACAAAGAGATGTGTGAAAAGACTTTTGCTAGAGATTGAAATGCCTTGATGTTGCATAATCTGTAGGAAAATAGTAAATAACGAGTTTAAAAGGGAAGAATTCTTTAAGAAACACAAAACCCACTGTATTAAAATTTATTAATAGAAATGGTAAGTGAAGAGTTTCCGAGGAAAAAAATTCTCTGAGAGTACAACTAACGTGTTAAGGTTTATCAAAACCATATAACACATGCCAAACTTTTGGAAAACAATATAAAATCCTGAAACCATTAAGGTTGATAGAAAACAAAACAAGAAGATCAGATATACTGAAATGGTAATTTCTTAGCTTTAGTAGTGACAATCCACCTGCATGCGCGTGAAGCTCTTGGTCTTGTAATGTTTTAAAAAATTGGAATGAGCTTCTTCTCATATTAGATAAGCGAAAATGTCCTCATAAAACAAGTGATGTTTGGATTGATTGTCTGTATGTTGATTAAATAAGATGGTATGTAATTTGATGGTAAGATAAATTAAGTGAGTTAAAGACCTTATTTAGTTACGTAAAGGATGAATATGTATAAGATTATAAAATTAGCAACGTGAATTGTGGAATAAATCTACAAGTTACATCAAAATTAGTATTAAGATTATTCTGTCAAATGAGAGTGTGGTATATCTGGACTACCATGATTAGACGTTTACTCTGAAGAATTAAAAAAGATGAAGTTAAATGATTGTTTATAAAATCTTTGTTATACAACATAATATCAATCACTGATACTCCACCAAACTCTCTTGTACTAATGCTGAAAAGTCACTGTGTCTGACTTACACCGCCGTGAGCATAATTCTTTGATTTCTTTGCAACGTTATACAAAAGTACTAGCCACACAACGGAGGAATTTGCTAATAAAAAGTCCAGACAAAACTACAAGTAAGAATGAGAGTTCTTGCCGATGCCTTAAGGAACAATTAATATAATTATAAATCCATGCTTTGTAATTGTAGAATTTCAATAAACAATAGGCTCACTTAAGTGGGGTGGTCGTGCTCTGCACTTCTCCAGAAGGAAGATTACAAAAAAAAAAAAAAAAAAAAAAAAAACAAAAGCGCATGAATATGGTGGTAGTGTTACGAGTGATTACCTATTAATATGTGAGTACGATAGAAGTACAATTGATAAAAAGTAAACCTTAGAACCTATTGATACTGGAGTAGCATAGTGGAATCGTCAGGAAATGACTAACAGAAACTAAGTGAAATATGGGATGCCTGAAGTCAAAGTAAGGTAGCTTAATGATGCAAAGATAAGAATTTGCTTAAAAGAATATCATCCTTAATTCTGTTAGAATATCAATTGTCACATTAAGATTATGTCCAAGGAAATATAATTGTATTTTTTAACAAATAAAAAGGAAAATGATCATATTATTTAGAATTATATAATAATTTGATCATATTAATAGAAATACTGAAATCATTCGGGGTGAAACTAATTATGCTTTTTGGAAATTTATCATTTGAGTTCACTTACTGTAAATTTTTACTTTGAATCAATATCATTTGAGATGAATCATAAACTATACTATAATTTAGGATTAAATTGGAATAAGATGAAATATTAATAATAATAACTTGGTATGACTTCAAAATATTATGATGGATTATGTGTAATTAGACATAATAATTAAATATCTTGAAGACTCTTCTATTCGTAAAGAATTTGAAAGCACGGTAAATAAGAACTTTACGATGTATCTGCTTTAGTTTAAAGTGTTTCTAGATGATTTTTTCTTGATTTTTTTATGATAACATTTTCTCCCTTATAATTTTTTTACAATTTAGTAAATTTTTAAATTTTACTAGGACTCCTAAAATTTTTAAAATTATAATTTTTTTTTTCCTTCGACCCATTTACACAATTTTTTTTCTAAAACTTATACTTAAAATAATTCTTTTTCCTATTTATTCATTTATTTTCCAGAAACCAAGCACAAACAACCCATCTTTCTCTTTTCTCTACATCATGCTCTGTCCCTGTACCCCCATCCCTCAAACTCTCCAAAACAGCTCCCCACTTGCCGAACTTCATCGTTGCCACCTGAACCGCCGAATGCTGGAACCAACAGCCATCGGAACTACTGAACTCCGATCAAGCTTCGAAATCACCGTGTGTTGTTGCTCCAAGCAAGCGGAGGTAGCGCGGCTGACTAGCGTGCTGCCCGAGCTGCTTGAAGCTAAACCAGATTGACCGGAACCAGCTGTTGGCGTTGCCGTGAATTCTGGAGCTAGTCGGGACAGCCCCGGTTCTCTTCCTCCTTGTTCTACGTTCTGGTAAGAGACTGGATTCGCATCCTACATCCTAAAATGATAAACTAAAAAAATGTATTGTTGAGTGGTTGTGGGCCCTGTGGCCACAGTTTATCCTCAAATGCTTACTACGAATTCAATCTCTTTCTTCAGATGAATTCCATGAATCACATCATGATGCCACTAAAATTAGGGATGACATTTCACCCTGAATTTGGGGATCTCCGCAAAGATTAGCAGGTGGGATGCAAAGAGGCGGAGACTTTTTATCTCTGCAGAGAAGGGATGGGGCAAAAGTTTACTGAGTTTCAAATTTTGGGAGTGGGATAAAAATCACAGTTCCTACCCTATTGCATCCTTGATCCGAAATTTAAAAAATATTATTTTATTTTTACCTTATAATATATAATATATTTTAAATAATTTTTAAATTAAATATTTATAAATTTATTATATTTTATATATAAAAAATATCATAAATAATTAAATGATAGAAAAGCATATCAATTTAAAATAAATAATTTAAAATGATTGTTAATTATATGAGAATTTAAAATTTTATTTGCTTATATTTGAGATTATATGTGAATGTAACACTTATTTCAATATTTATATTTTTTAATTTATTTTTATAATTCTCTGAAATTTCCTATGAAATTTTGTTGCCCAAGAGGCATGGGAGTGAGGCAGATTTTGTTTCTAATAATAGAGCATAAGATAAGTGCATATTGTCCCTAATAATGGGACATGAGACAAGAAGACTAATTGGCTGTGCTCTACCCTATTGTCATCCGTAATTAAAATCGAATTTGAGAGATTACCAAGTTGTAGGAATCTTTAAGGTAAATTACTAGTAGGATTTGCAATTAGTTCAAGAATTAAAACTTATTTTGTAATGGGTTATTCTTGTAAAATTGATTTATTGTTAATTAAAGTTTCCTAAAGTTGAAACTTTAAAAAGGGGATTTTAGTATAATAAAACTTATAAATTGGAAAAATTGTATATTTGATATTTTGGGAGACTGAAAAGTTTCATCATAGAGTCAAAAGAAGTGCTTGGAGACTTTGACAGTAATTCTAAAAGTTGGAAATCTTAAAAATTAAATTCAATGAGCTTAAAATTGTAAGTCAAACCTTTAAACTTGCTTGAGATGCATGATATATAGTCTTTCTACACACTACTATAGAAACACATAATCACATCATTTATTTTCCACATTTCACATTAATTTTGAGACCAACATCTATCTTAGGATGTGGTAAGTTAGAACAATCTATATCAATTTTTAAATTGATGTGTAAAAAGAAAACAACGTCAATTTTTTAATATAAAATCGATATCTTTTTATTTCAAAAAAAATTTTGTATATTGATTTTTTTATGAATAATTGACGTGTTTTCTTCTATTAAAACATCTATTTTTATCATAAACTGACATCTTTTCTTAACCACCAAAAATATTATATGTATTAAAAGATTAATTTTTTTTCTTGAGACTACTAAAGATGTAAATACCGACATCTTTAATTGATATAAAGATGTTAATTTTTAATTAAAAAAATTGACATCTTTTCTCTTAAAAAAAATTGATGCTAGTTATATTTTTTTAACAAAAACCTATTGTTAGCTAGCTACATTTCTACAAGAACTATTTCCCCTTATAACCCTCCATATTAAAATCCACTAATGTGAATCCTAACTCATCGACTTGGATGCCATTGTTATTCTCAACCTATTTACATTGAAATGTAGGCGCCTTGAATTTAATGTAGTCAAGCTCCCATGTGCTTTCAATAACCTTGTAATATGACATATTCATGCATATAGGATTTCTATCTTTAGAACTAGAAACATGCATATAGGATTTCTATCTTTAGAACTAGAAACATGCATTGACTAAGCCACTAAAGTAACCCCATTGTTTTGCATAGTACTCCTATAATCCAATCCCTTTGTGTACAAAAAACACCCATTGATGTCATTTCCACAATATGATAAGATCTCTAAGCAAGGCCCATGGGCTAACTATCTTATAGTCTCATAAATATCATTTAGTGTGTCCCAATTGAAAATGAATTTGATTCTAGAACTAAGTGATGAATGAATGGTTGTGTTCAGCTTGTACCTATTATTCATCCTTTCTATGATTTTGCTCTCTTGTAAGGGTCACTTGCTCATCCAAGTAAGGCTCCACTACTTTATTATTATGCAGGATGTAAAGGTGTGCTTGTACACACATTTCACAATGATGCTCACCACTCACGTCTTTAATGTACCCTTACCTGCAATTCTTTCCTCGTGATGAGACTTGTGAACTCTGATAGCTTCTACATTTGATAAGTATTCATTGTAAAATTTAACAACTTTTTAGCTATGTAGCCTTCAACAATACATCATTTAGGCTAATATCAATTCCTTACATATCCTTTGGGATTTTCATATATCACTCAAACAAGTACATCCACCTCAAATAAATCAGTTTACAAAGTTTTATCTCTCTCACTAAATGAATAACTAGACGCACCATGATATAAAAAAAGAGAGATGGAAAATACATCTCAAGTTGACACAACGTAACAATAACTTCCTTTTGCAAGTCATCTAATTTCTTAAGGTCAACGATCTTGTTACATATTGTGTTGAAGAAGAAATAAAGTTTAGTTATGACATGTCTTACATGTTTAGGCAATACCAATCGAATAGCCATCAATAACAATTATTGCATCAAAGTATGACAATCATGAGACTTCAAATCGACTACTTTCAAATCTTTCATTGAAATAAGACTTATAATATTTGAAGAATACCACTATGGTACCTCAGCACCAACACTCACAAAAACTTTTTTTCCTCCTTTCTAGACATAGTATGATAAGCTAGAGGCAAATACATATGTTGGCCCTTCTTCTCTATTGCTAATTCCTTTCGTATTGCCATTTCAACCAAGTTTAGTGTAGATTTGACTCCATCTTGGGTCTTACTTGATATGTTCAAATGTGTTCCAATGAGAGTATAATAGATATTTTTCTCCACATGCATCACATCAAGAATATGTCTCATAAACAAGATTTATCGATATGGAAGATCCAAAAATGTGGATCTCTTTTTCCATGGAGTCTTGTTACTAGCTAGTGTATAAGGTTGCCAAAAATGACATTAATATTTTTCACCCGTTCATAAACTTGGTCCCTAGTTAATGGCATTGGAGGTTTTCCCTTCTTTGGGACCTATTGAAAGTTTTTCTTTGCCGATTATAATAGTGGGATTGGGGAAGAAATCTCTGGAGACCAAAATGCACTGTCTTCTTTCCATTCTTAAGGTGACAAGAAAATATATCATTCTCACAAATAGGGCATGCCTTATGTCCTTTGACACTGTATATAGACAAGTTTCCATAAATTGGGACGTCATTTGTTGTGCAAAAGTTCAAGGCATGCAATCGAAAAGACTCTTGACTTTTGTAATCAAAAAGACTCTTGATGATGTGTGTCAAACACTGACATACCTTCATCCCACATTATCCTTAAGTCTTCAATAAGCAGTGCTAAAAAGACATTTATATCATTTCTTGGTTGTTTAGGCTTGGAAATAACTAATGACAAGATTATATACTACGCTTTATACATAACCAAGGAGATAGATTATAAATCACCAACAGAACATGACATGTGCTATGTTTGTTGCTTAAGTCACCAATAGCACGATCCATGACTATCTAGTCTAAATTTCATCAAATACACAAGTTAACAAATAATTTGGAAATATTTCAATTTATTTTAAAGTATTAATGTGAATTTAATCAGGCCAATTTGAGTTGGTGTTTGAACCATTATTATGGGTATTTTTGGAACCATACAAAATGGGATGGTAAAAGACCAACAAACAAGCCCAACTAATAAAGGCCTAGCTCAACTAGATTGAGGTCGCTGAAGTAGGGCATCAGGTCACCCAATGTGAGCTCAAATCGCTGGTCAAAGGTCAGCAGTAGCCTCAGGTTGTTAGGTCTAACTCATAGGTCAAAGCACGCTCATTGTGGTTAAACTCGGGAGGGACCAACTTGTAAACATCAACTAGTAGGAATTAACTTATAATTAATTTATTATTATTTCTCCTTTTTTGGAATAAATTAAGATTATACATCTTAGCAACTATAAATAGGGGTTAAGATTATTGTATAAGAGAAAACCAATTTTAGACTGAGAGAATCTTTGGAGAGAAATAGATACTCTAGAAAATAAAGAGAATCTGTAACTTTGCAAAAATATAGAGATTAAACACCCTACTGATACAAAAACTCTGCCAAAATAGATAGAGAAAATACCATAACCATGGACATAAGCATTGCACTCACCTGAACCATATTAAAAACTTTTGATGTCATTTTGCTCTTCCTCTCTCTCCTTTCTCACCCCTTTTTACACTATTGATTTATAGTTTAGGGTTACAAAACCTGGGTTAACTAAATTCACACATCAACATTTTGGCACTAGAGGAAGGGCGTAAACTGCATTTTGGTTAATTTTCTCATAGATTTTCCATTCAACTACAATGGCTAGAGAAAGAACCACTAGGAGTTCAGACACTCCAGTTGACTAGCCAGAGGGTCACATAGAACAACAATGGGAGCTAGTTGATCCTATAGCAAGTGCTTCCACTATCCCCACCACAAGTGTTACCACTAGCTTGCCCCCAACAACCCATTGCCAGCCTACTGTTATTATCCTTGGACTGATGGAGTGCAAATATGGCACCAACATCAGAAAGCATTGGAGAACATAGTAAAGGAGTTGGTTGATATGGTTAGAGTGCTAGCACAGGCACAGGCTCAAGGCATGCAAAACCAAATTAGAGCCACTGCACCTAAAGGAGAGCTCTAGCAACCATGACAAGGAGCTCAGGAAGAGAGGCCAACCAGACAAATGCATCAGTGTGTCGACTTAACTCACTCCTCTAATTTATGGACAAGATCGGAGGTCCATCGATCATGCAAGAATCAAGATAATCAGCGAGAAGAGGGTTCGCATCAAGCGGAAGGTTCAAATAGGACTAACTAGGGACATACCTATGATCATCACTCCTTTGACCAGGGAGGTAAAAGGAGCTAACTATATTCCAGCCAATGGTTCGAGACACAGGACTCAATGGTAGAGGAGTTACTTTGAAGGGCAAAATAGTTAGAAGAACCCCTTCACACTCAGAATAGTTAAGAGCACTATGAGGAGAGAACACTATTCACTAGAGAAATTGAGATAGAGCCTTTCCCTCACAAATTTAAAATCCCCATAATCCCGTAGTATAATGGGGATAGTCATCCATATGATCACCTGGACATGTTCAACATTTAGATGGATTTTTAGACCACTAACGTTTTAGTCAAGTGTCATGTATTCCCAATTATTCTTGGAGGCATACCTCAGACGTGGCCTAGAAGTTTCCTAGCTCGTATCATTCATAGTTAAGAAGAATGCCAAAGAAGATTCATCAATTAGTATAGAGCATTGAAAAGGTAGCTCGCACCATCTTACCACCTTGCAATGGTCTTTCAACGAAAGAATAAGTCACTAAAAGACTACATCGCTCATTTCAAGCATGAGGTCAACAATGTAGAAAGCCCCTCAAATGAGAGCATCCTGACAACAATCTTAGTAGGATATCACAAGGATAGTAGATTGTATAAAAGTATACATAAATCTCCAGTGAAGGACCTTGGTGCATTCTATGAATGACCTGCCAAGGAAATTAGGAAGGAAAAAACTTTTAGCCTAAGGAGGTCCAATCTAAAGGACAAGGCAAATAGCTCCAATTAAATAAAAAGAGGAGCAGTGGCAAGAGCAACAAAGAAATTCATAAGGGTGGCTCTAACAATCAACCAGCAAAAAAGGCCAAGAGTAAGCGACCTCAATGTCAAGGTTGCCATAACCACTATAGCATCCTATTGGATACTCAAGATAGAATCTTTGCAATAGAGAAAGATAGGAAGGATTTTAGGAAGCCCAATCCCATAAAGACTCCCCAGAAACATAGGAACAAGGATAGGTTTTGTCCTTATCATAATGAAGTTGGGCTTAACACTTCAGACTACTGGGCACTAAAATATGCAATTGAAGATCTAATTGAGAAAGGTCACTTGAGAAATTATGTGGTGCGACCTATGGGGCAATGACCTCAGTAGTTAAAACTACAAGTGCTACAGTGGTGTCATCGAACTCTTGAGCAAAAGGAGGCACTCATAGTGAGAATAATATTCACCATCCATGGTGGACCTCACATTGCAAGTACCTTAAACAGATCACATGAATGCTATGTGCGAGAACCAAACCACGTCTTGCTTATGGTTTATGGAAAATTTGAGAGACTCACTAAAAAAGCAAGGATGACTTTAGATAGCATCACTTTCACAAATGAAGATGCACAAGGAGTATGCTCTCACCATAATGATGCACTGGTCATCTGAGCTAGAATTGGTAATGTCGAGGTGTAAAGGATAATGATTGATACCGACAGCTTAGTAAATGTTACGTACAAAGAATGTTTTGACTTGATGGGTTTGAGTGCAAACCAGATAAAGCTTTCACCAAAGCCCCTTTATGGTTTCACTGGGGATGCAATATTTCTAGTGGGGTAGATCAAGATTCCCCTTACTCTTGGAGATTTAGACCTTTAAGCCACTATCCTAGCAGTTTTTCTAATTATAGATTGTCCCTCATCATATAATATGGTACTGGGTGACCTACAATGAATGACCTAGATATGGTCACATCAACCAAGATGCTCATATCGAATTCTTGACCCCTAATGGAGTTAGATGTGTGCGAGATGAGTAGAACACAGCCAGATGTTGCTATAAAAATCTAGTTGAGTTGGGAGTGAAAGGGAAAAAGGTTAATATGGTTTTTGATGGTAAACAATGAGCTAAAAGCATAATAGGGGTCAATCATGACCTCGACCCCCAGGAAATGGATGCTGATAGGGCCACTAGTCTAGTAGAGGAGCTCAAAAACATATGGGGTCAGTGAGGTAGATGTTGAGAGATGCCTCAAGCTAGGAAAAAATCTATCTCCATATGTAAAGACCCAGCTAATTGAATTCCTTAAGGCAAACCTGGACGTGTTCACTTGGAACCATGAAGACATGATAGGAATTGACCCCGAAGTTAAGTCGCACAAGCTCAACATTGACCATTGTCACAAGCCCTTGCATTAGAAAAGGAGACTCATGATTGCTGAGCATTATATCGCTCTTAAAAAAGAAGTGGATAAGCTTATAACTAATAAGTTTATCTAAGAAGCCCACCACCTAACCTAGGTGGCCAACCTGTGCTCGTGAAAAAGAAGAATGGGAAGTGGAGAACTTGCATTGAATTTACAGACTTAAACAAAGCATGTCCAAAGGATAGTTTTCCCCTGCCAAGGATTGATTAACTCAGATGCAATTGCTGGTCATCGACTTCTTAGCTTTATAGATGCATACTCAGGATACAATTAGATCTCCATATACACACAAGATGAAGAACACACCTTGTTCATCATTGACTATGGGCTATATTGTTATAAGGTGATACCCTTTGGACTGAAAAAAGTAAGGGCAACTTATCAGCAGTTAGTAAACATGATGTTCAAGAAATAGATTGGAAAAACAATGGAGGTGTATGTAAATGATATGTTGGTAAATTTTAAGTAGGTTGCTAACCATGTGCATGATCTAGGGGAGATGTTTGAAATTATGAGAAAATATCGGATAAAGCTGAATCCACATAAGTGTGCATTTGGGGTAGCTTCAGGAAAATTCCTTGGTTTCATGGTCAATAATAGGGGAATTGAGGCAAATCCTAAAAAGAATCAAAGTACTTGTTGACATGAAATCCCCAATCGGAATCAAGGACGTACAGATCCTTAATGGCTTGGTCACAACACTCAGCAGATTCATCTCGAAAGTGACAAACAAGTGTGTCCCCTTGTTTGATGCACTGAAAAGGAAAAATACTTTGAATGGACTGAGCAATGCGAGGTCACTTTTTAGCAACTAAAGGAATACATGGGCTGAGCTCCACTCTCGTCCAAACCAAGGGATGGTGAGAAACTCATTATTTACTTGGGGGGTATCTCAACATGCCCTTAGTGCAGCCCTTATATGAGAAGAAGGTCGAACATAATTTTTGGTCTATTATGTGAGCAAAAGATTAGTAGATGCCGAGATGAGGTACTCACCAATGGAGAAGCTTGTTTACTACCTCATGATCGCATCAAGCAAACTGAGGCCTTATTTTCAATTATATAGCATCAAAGTGCTCACATAGTACACACTAAAGCAAATTTTGCAAAAGATGGATGCTTCAGGTTGTCTATTCAAATGGGTAGTTGAGCTAGCCCGTTTGACATCGAATATAAGCCAAGACAAGCAATAAAAGGGCAAGCCTTGGCAAACTTTGTTACAAAATTCACAGGCCCCACTGAAGAGGAAATAAAGACCCTAGAGGCTTCATACTGGGAATTGTATATTAACAAGTCTTTGAGTGAACAAAAAGTTAGGGTAAGAGTGCTACTTATCAATCTAAAAAAGCATAAAATCCTTTATGCACTGAGATTTGATTTTCAAACCACAAATAACAAAGCAGAATATGAAGTATTGTTAGTAGGACTTTGTCTAGCAAGAGAAGTGCAAGCTGAAAACCTAAAGATATTTAGTGACTCCTAGCTTATGGTTTGTTATATACGGGGAAAATACCAAACAAGAGGATAAAAAATGGCCATATATCTTCAAAAGGTTCAGGAACTGCTTGGCTCCTTCCAATAATATGAGGTTAATTTGATCCCATGAGCTCAGAATGCCTATGCAAATACATTACCTCACTTGGCTATGACCAAGGATGTAGACTTCCTGGGGGCAATCCCAGTTGAGTTCCTCCTATCACCAAACATAGAGTAGAAAGATGTTGTGATGGCAATGGTCATAGCACAAAATTCATGGATGGGTCTGAATTTGGATTACTTATAAGATGGCAAGCTACAACAAGACAAGTTAGAAGCTCGCCACCTATGAGCTCAGACAGCTAGATATTGCATCTGCAATAACATGATGTATAAAAAGGGATTTTCAACTCCACTCCTGAGGTGCATAGATAGCCATGATTGTGATATTGTCCTGAAGGAAATTCATGCTGACCACTGCAGGAATCATGTTGAGGGGCTATTCCTAGCTCAAAAAGCACTTCGACAAGGATTTTATTGACCCATAATGAAACAAGATGCCATTGACCTTATGAGAAAATGTGATAAATGCCAAAGGTTTGCCAAAGTCCTTTGAGCTCTACCAACCTACCTACAACAAATGGTCAATCTATGGCCCTTTGTGATCTAGGTTATGGACTTGATTAGACCACTTTTGACTAGTCGTGGGTAATGCAAACATGTAGTAGTAGCTGTTGATTATTTTACCAAATGGGTGGAGGCGAAATAACTAGTAGAAATCTCTTCTACAAAAATTGAAAAATTTGTATGGTTTAACATTATTTGTAGGTTTGGAGTCTTTTAGCAGATCTTAATGACAATGGGACCCAGTTCAATAGCGAATAATTCATCAAGTTATGCAACGACCTCAAAATTGAAAAGAGCTTCTCAACTGTAGACCGTCCTCTGACTAATGGGCAAGTTTACATTGTTAACAAGATCATCAAATAGGTCTTGAAGACAAAGCTGGAGGTAAAAAAAAAGCATGGGTAGATGAGCTATTGAAAGTGCTTTAGGCTTATAGAACCACAGCTTGCAATACCATAGGAGAAACTTTCTTCTTTATGGTTTATGGATCTAAAGCCATGATCTCAGCAAAACTTAAGGTGGTAACTCAACAAAGAACTACTTTCAATCCTAAAGATAACAATCATCTACTTACTGTAAACCTCGAGCTCACAAAAGAGACCAAAGAAATAGCTCACCTAAGGATTGCGACCTATCAACAAAGAGTTGTAAGGTACTATGATAGAAAGGTCTGAGTTTGGAACTATAAAATTGGTGATCTTGTACTATGCCTTATCCTTCCTGGAGCACACAAGGCCAGTGATGGTAAGCTAGGTCTAAACTGGGAGAGCCCATACATAATGAAGAAAGATTTAGGCAATGGAGCTTATCACTTGGCAAATATGGATGGAGCCAAATTCCCATGAGCTTGGAATGCAGAACATCTACGACCATATTATCAATGAATTTTTAGTTTGCCCTTCTAATCTTGTAAAATCATTTAGAAATTTATAAGCACCCAAGTTTCTTCTTAAATCTTTGTCTTTATTTCTATGTTTATTAATTTCTAAATAGATTTCAAACAAAGTATTATATAGGAAATGAACTATTTTTAGGAATGAAAGAGCCATGGTTTGCTAGCATAAGCCTACTTCAACTCAGCCTAATAATCATTGTTTGTGGCTTTCGGGATTCATCTTAGTTATAAACCAAGTCACAATTTGCAAATTGAGGTGCAACTTGTCGAACATTTTGCCTGGTGAATATACGTTGTCCTGTTTGATGAATATACATTGTCATGGATGACCTAACGAATATACATTATCTTTCTTGATAAATATACATTGTCATGATCAAATTGACAAATATACATTGTCATGGTCAAACTAATGAATATACATTGTCTTGCTTGATGAATATACATTGTCATGGCATGCTAGCTGAAGCGCAGCTTTCATGTAACCTATCTAGGCACTTAACTTGTGCTAATCGAGGTGTCAGGTCCCTTTTTAAAAGAATGATTAAAAAGTTAAATGCGGAATTGGATCTTGCCCTTTTCCCGTTGGGGAATTTACAT
>JANHAO010017435.1:0-13982 GCA_026873985.1 Saraca asoca
TTGTATGTGTTGTACATGTTGTCTGGATGCCCAGTAGGTAGTTGTTGTGTATAGTCTGGGCCACTGCGCATATGTTATGTTTATATAGGTTTGATGGACATGTAGCCCTTTGTTTTAAATGTAGGCCATGTGGCCAGATGTCCGAAAAATAGAGGAAACTCTACCGAATTTTTGGTAGAAATAATAAAATTCATATTGATTGTTTTATATAACTTATATGCATTGGTGTTGTCATGGTTGCATAGTAAGCCTTGTAGGGGATTTCCTGAAGGAAAGGGGTTCTTGAAGGTGACATTCTACGCCGGTCACGGGCCCGAGATTTGGGTCGTGACAATTGCAAAGTCTAAATGACATCCTTCTGTAGGCAAATGTCCTAAAAGGGCATGTGAAGGCAATCTTCTCTTGATCTTCTAGTACAATAGCAATCTGAAAGCATCCTGTATATCTATCCAAGAAGTAGCAATAGTGTGATTTTCCATCCAACCTCTCAAGCATTTGATCAATGAAGGGTAGAGGGTAATGGTATTTTCTTGTGGAAGCATTTAACTTGTGTAATCATTACAGACATGCCAATTATTCTGAGTTTTGGTTGGGATAAGATCATCATCATGATTTTTCACCACTGTAATCCTTGATTTTTTTGGCATTACTTAGATAGGGCTAACCTATTTGCTGTCTAAAATGGGGTAAATGATTCTAGCTTATAATAGTTTCAGGATCTCTTTCTTCACTGCATCTATGATGAGGGGGTTTAATCTTCTTTGGGGCTCTATGGTTGGTTTGGAACCTTCATTTAGTAGAATTCTATATGTGCACATTGAAAGGCTAATGCCTTTAATGTCTGCTAGGATCCATCCTATTGCTAACTCGTGGTCTTTGAGCACTTTAAGTAATTTCTTTTTTGGTTCTGCAATTAGGTTCTTGGCAATAATGACTAGAAGGTTAGCTCCCTCCCCCAAGTATGTATACTTTAGGTGGTCTGGTAATGGTTTTAGTTCCAAAATCAGTGCTTAGATCATTGAAGGTAGAAACTTGGGTGAAAGAAGATGAAATGTTTGTAACTTTGCCAATTCTAATTTTTTCTGCAATTGCAACTCTGCAAGTTCTACAACTTCAATAACTGCTGTAATTTCTACAATTCTACTTCTAATTCAGTAAGTTTGGTCAAGTCAAATGCATCTTGCACTAAGGGACCAACCATATCAAGTGCAAACAAGGTATAATCATCATCAACAGTAGGGTATTTCATGGAATCAAAGATGTTAAATTTTAGAATGTCACCATCAGATTCCATAGTTCATGTGTCAGCATATATATTTATTTTAGTTCTTGTAGCTTTTAGAAAAGGCCTCTCTAAAATAATGGGGGATAAGTCTTTGGTTGAAAGATCATCAACCATATTTAACATGTAAAAATTTGCTAGAAAAATGAAGCCATTCACTCTAACTAGAACATCCTCAACAACTCCCTTAGAGTAAGCATTAGACCTATTTATTAGTTGAATTACAACACTAGTTTCAATTAATGGTCCTAAATTCAGAGATGCAGAAATGGAAAAGGGTATGACGTTAATGGATGCACCTAAATCTAGTATGGCATGTTCAAATATGGTCTTACCAATAACATATGGAATGGTAAAGATACCTGGATCCCTACATTTCTAAGGTATTTTTCTTTGAATGATAATAGAAACAGTTTCCCCTATGCTAATTCTTTTATTACCTTTCAGCATCCTCCTGGGGGTGCATAGCTCTTTCAGGAACTTACCATAACTTGGAATCTAGTTGATCACATCCGGTAGGAGAATGTTCACTCAACTCTTTTAAAAGTCTTTAGGATGCTTGTGTCTTGGTCCTTGTTTTTCTGCTTAGTCAATTTACTTAGGAAGGGTAGAGGTAGACAGACTAGTTAGGAGCTACATGCTAGTTCAAAAATCTCTACATCTTTTTAGTATAAACTGGTTGTCTAATCACTACTTCTTTGCCACTCCTCAACATTATGGCATAAGCATTTTCCTTTGGATTCATGATTATTTAGGAAGGTTTTCTATTTGTAGCTTGATTTTCTATGTCTGTTATCCTAGTTTCCACTATTTGCATTCTAGTATTGAGGTTGGCAATGTCTTGCTTAATTTGCTGAATCTTTCCTCTTATTTCTTATTAGAACTGCAAGTTCTGCTATGCCATATTCTTTATTAAGTCTGCCTAAGCTTGATTTGAAATTGAGTCTTGGTTCTGCTGCTATATGGGTATGTTCTAGCTTAGTTGTTGTATCTGATATGAAGGTTAGTGATAGGAAGTTTGTTGTCTAGCTTTATTGTTATATCTCAGGTTGGGGTGATCTTTCTAGCCAAGGTTATATGTGTTGGATTAGGGGTTATATGGCTCTTGGGTTTGGTTTAGGAATCTTCATTATTTTCTAGAAAACTCTTTATGGCCTGGACTTGTTGGAAGAGATCAGCTTCCTGGAAAAAGGTTGGACATGTATTAGTACTATGTCTAAGAGCTAAATAGATGCCACATAGTTATGCCTCTTGTTTCTGTCCTATGAGCTGTTGGACCGTGTGAGTAAGGTCTATCATTTCCTTCTCCAAGTTAGAGGCATGGACCTTATTCACCCTCTTCATGGTGTAATCTAGTTGCTGCCAATTGCTATGAATTTGCTACCATATTGGATATCAGCATCCTTGTAGTATCAGGGGTCTTATCTACTAGTGCTCCTCTATTTGTAGCATTAATCATGCTTCTATCTATAAGGAGAAGGCTTTCATAAAAGTGTTGAATGAAAAGCTAGTCATTGATTTGATGATAAGGGCAACTTGCATATAACCTCTTGAATCTCTCTTAGTACTCATATAAGGTCTCTCTAAATTGTTGCCTAATGCTGCAAATCTTTTTCCTAATATTGGCAGCTTTGGATGTAGGGAAGTACCTCTCAAGGAATATTCTGATCATCTCATGCCATGTGCTGATGGAACTAAGAGGTAGATAATATAGCTAGTCCTTAGCTAAATCAGTCAGAGAGAAAGGAAAGGCCCTTAATTTGATTTGCTCCTTTGAGATCCCTTGGGGCTTTATGGTTGAGTTGAACATATGGAACTCCTTCAAATGTTTGTAAGGATCTTCCTTAACCAGTCCATGAAATATAGGCATCAAATGGGTTCAGGCTAGACTTTAGGTCAAATGTAGCCTCAATTTTAGGATAGTTGATGCATAAGGGATGTTGGTTAAGGTCAAGGGTAGCTAGCTCCTTCAAAGTTCTTTGATGAAATGCGATGTTTTGCATGCTAGAATATGATTAAGAACTTGCAAAAAATAGATGTTCTTCAGTGCTTGAGCTTAAAAAGGAAAGAATTGAAATTAAGGCTAATAGAGGGTCCTGAACTAGGCCAGATTGGTGTCTGCTCACTCTTCTCAATTCTTGCAAGGTTATCTCAATCCTTGGATCATATATTAGCTTATGAACAAAAAAAACTTGAAAGTAATCAAAAATCAAAATGAATTGAAACGAAAAAAATAGGAAAATAATTAAAAAATATTAAAGGATTAAAAAATCATAGAAGATGATGGAATTTGGAAAAAAAAAGGGGGGCTCACAACATAGTGTGAGTCTTGATCAAAAGACCCAAAAATGGTGACCTCCCAAATTTAAGCTTCTAATTTCACAGAAAATTTTTCCATTTGATTCTGTCAAAAAAATCTAAAAATAAGGAAAACTAGGCAAAAATAGGAGAGAAACAGGGGAAAAGGGACTGAAATTAATGTCTAATACTAATATTGATGTCCTAATACAATAAATGATTGATAACACAAAAAAATCAGCCTATCCCCAACAATAGTACCAAAATTTACGGTTGTCGAAATAGGCAAAAATAGTGCTAAACTTCAAAAGCTAGCAACTAGAGTGAGTTAAGTCATATCCACAAAGATTGGTGAATATCTTTAATATGTTTTTAGCCAATAGATAGGGGGTAGGATAGCTAATTACAAATGAGAATTTAAAATAAATATTTCAATTGCCTGAAAAACATAATCAAAATTAAGGCAAGATTTAATAGAGAAAAACTCAACCCAGCTGACTTTTGTTGCCAATTTGATGATTGATCCTTAACACTCTTGTTTTATTCCCACTTTGAATGCTTAGCCAAGGTATTAATTAAACTTAGTACCTAGTTAATCCTTGTCAATTTCACTCCAAAATAATGAACTAAGCTAAACATTTAATTGACACTTATTGTTAAGTCATTCGTAGGCCAACACTTCAACTAACTTATTCATAGCATGAAGAACTCGAATTGCTTAGTCTAATTAATTGAATTACCCTAGTAATAACCCAATTAATTACTCTTGATTCTTTAGGAATATTGAATTGCCATAGCAGCTCATCAATATCCTATTGCAACTTCATAGTCAAACAACCATAAAGAATTAGATTTGTCTATGGGAATTCAACTAGCATAAAACCATTATGAACAATTGATCAATTGGCCATTTTAATCAATTCCTCATAGAAATTTCAAACAATAGAAATAGAGAATCAAAATAATCAAATTAAAAATAATTGAACAATCCAAACAAGACTTACAATAACACATGAATTAGAGCAAATGTTCCCTTGGATTGATGTAGAATTTAGTTATGCATCAAAAGTAAAATAAAATACAAAAAAAAAAGGAAAGAATAAATCTAATTACACAAATGGAGTCTTGCCTTAGTAGAACTCTTCTCCTCCAAAATTTAGAGACATTACAAAAGTGATCTAAAAGTCTCTGTACTAAAGGTTCAACTAGCTATTTATAAGTTCAATGCACTACCTCTGAGTTGGGCTATGGTTTAGAGATGGAAGAGGGGCCTTTTTGAATGTGACAATCTTCAGATGAAATGTAGCTCTATTAATTACTTAGCTTTCTAATGGCCTTGACCTTGCATTCTCTAGCTTAAGTCATGGGGTAAACACCAAGACAACCTTTCTGAGTAGTCCAACCCATAACAGCTATACAATCAAGTTCATAGCTATGCAATCAAATCAAAACGATGTATTTTGACCCTAAACCCTTCATGAAAGATGTTTGGGTAGATCTTAGCTATCCTATGGGCTTAAATTTGCACTAAAATGATTTTTAGAGCTCCACTTATGGTGAAAACATTGGGTTAGGCTTTGGATCACAACACTACACTATACTTTGGCTTCCAAGCTCTATTTCATCTCCAAAACATCTGAACTAAGCTTTGGGGCTTTGCATGAAATTTTTACCTCTTCCTTTTAGCTTTCTAAGGATATAAGAATCACCTAAAAAAGAGGTCCAAAACTTCAGATATGCCTAAAAACCTAAAATAGTCTAAAATAGTGTAAATTTATTGAATAAATTCGATTAAGTACAAAAATTTAGTAAACCATAAAACTAATTCTAAGTGTCCAATTAAACACATAAAATGAAAAAAGACCAATTATAAAAGGATATAAATTATATATAAATTGTGTTCATCAGTACACCCTTAAATCAAAAAAGGCAAGATGAAATATTCATTCCAACTTGCAAATTGTCACATGAATATTTTGTTCCATTAGCAATAACTGTTCTTCAGGTAATATGCTTAAGTACAAGTCTTTGAAGAACAAACTTAGCTTAGTTGTTGCATTTCAAATGGGATCTAGTAGAGGTCCAAACACAATTGGAATTAATTGTTCTATGAAAATGTGATAATCATGGCTATTCAACCTGCTCATCTTACCTTCTCTCATATCCACACTTCTAGCCAAATTTGAAGCATATATGTTTACAATTTTTAATTTTTTTTATCCATTCATACATTGCTTTCTTTTGATCAATGTTGAGAGTGTATTATGCCTTTAGCTTCAACATTCTCCCATTGCCCTGTTCAATTAGCTCAAGTTTTCTACACTTACACAACTCACCTAAATCCATCATAGCCTTGACATTGTCCATTGTCTTACCCTTAGCGTCCATCATCGTGTTGAACACATTGTCAAAGACAATCTTCTTGATGTGCATGACATCCAAATTATGGCGAATGAGGTTTGTTTTCCAATAATGCAACTTCCAAAAGATACTCTATTTTGTCTAGTTATAGAATACTCTATAGGCCTCAGTTTGAATTGTATGATCTTTATCCATAACTTTAGGTATGTTCATGACACTTTCCTAAAGTTCATTGCTATCCAATGTCAAAAGTGGAAATGATTTCTCAACTTTGTTTTTCTTGAAAGCCTCTCTATTTCTCCTACATGGGTAATCCATAGGCATTCTACATCTACGACAATCAAAGAATGAAGTCTTTCGACCATATTTTAAGGTGAAGGCTTTAGAATACTCTATATAAATAGGACATGTTAGTTTGCCAACTGAACAACATGCCATATCAGGAAAGTTATTGATGGTCCATAACAAGGCAGCTCTTAAGGTGAAATTTTGTTTCAAGGAGATATCATATGTTTGTATACCATCTTCCCACAACATTTTAAGTTCGTCTATTAGTGGTTGTAAGTACTCATCGATATTTTCTTTCAAACTACCCCGAACCCAGGATAATCAAAGTAAGGAACATGAACTCCTATCTCATACATATCTTTGAAGGGGGAGGTTATACAGAGTTACAATCAATGGCTAACATATTGTCCATACGTTATGAAGCCATTTGCATGCATGCCTGATCTTACATTTCTAAGATCATTAGCAAATTAAGGATGTGTGAGGTCAAAGTGTTTCCACATTTTGAGGCTTTAGTTAGTTATTGTAAGTTCTTATGGAAGGTTGTAGGGTCTATACTTTTAAGTTTCTACAGTCTCAAATAGGGTGAAAGAATCATTGGACCAATATCATAGAAAACATTTGGTAAATTAGACCTTGAAATATAATCTTATGCTCTAGGAATTAATTAACTAAAAATTTCCCATGATACTGATCCGAAGGGTATTTCACCCTATTTGAGGTTACAAAAAATCACAAGTGTGTGCCTTGCAATATTCCACGTGAACATACAATAACTAATTGAACCTTAAAATATGGGGTAATTACAAATAGCATGGTATATGACTAATGCCTTATATAAATATCATCAATCTATTTTTTGTTTTTTTTTTTGCTCTCCTCCAACTTCTTGGCATCATGCAAGTACAAGTCATAGGCATATGCATGTTGCAGCATAGGAGGTGGGAAAATATAGATCCATGTGGTAAATTCATGCTCCAAAAACTAAATAACGTATGTAATTATAGTAACATTTCTAAAAGTAAAGCATCCATAGAAGAAAGTGCATATGCCACACTAGAAAAGGTAAGTGAAGATGAAAACACTGATCAACACATTCATCATTGAAGTGTTTGGAAAATTAGATTGCAATTTATTATATAAGAGATCAATATATTCTTTAATAAAATAAATAGGCCCAATTTATAAAAAATGGTGAAGACTAAATCAAATAACAAAGGAAAAACAAAATAATCAAAATAAATGTAATTTAGCCAACAAATAGGCCAATATCAATAACATATTATCAAATTGAAATAAGGATTATCTATTTAAACCCCAAATTTCCCCCATGAAAACCCTGGTACTTAGAAATTTTTCAAATTAAGCCTATATCCCATAGATAAACAAAATTAAACCATAAACTATTAACCAATATCCCTAATTAAACCAAAGCCCAATTTTAGCTGGAAAATCCCAAATTCAAGCAAACCCCAAATTTTCCTAATCTGAACCCTAACACTTACCCTTTTTCAAATTACACCTATATATCACAACTAAACAAAACTAAATTGTAACCTACCATCTAATAACAGTAATTAAAACAAGGTAAATCATTACATTAAACAAAATCATAACCTCAAATCTAAAGAAAGTAAAAAAAAAATTAGAAGAATAATAACAAACTAACCTAAAAATGGCAAAACCAAGTTACAAGGATGGTTGGTAGTGGCGGCTAGTGATGGCTAGGTGAGGCAATGAAACGCTGGCCCCTTCCAAGGAGCATGAAGAGAGCTTACCCCTTTACAATGCTGAAATAAAATGAGTTTCACGCTATTTGGGTATAAATCGTAGAATAGTGATGGATTTAATAATCAAATTTTTCCAATGTCTAAATGATAAGATGCGTTTTGATTTAGTGATGGATATTCCAAAAATTTCCTAAGTAAAATAAAAAATTACATATTTTTTTACAAAAAAATTTGAAAGTAATGCATTTTAAATTTCCATCAATACATTGAAAATAATATATTTCCATCACTAAAATCCGTTGGTGAATCTATTGGCCAAAAGGTCGCAAAATTTGTTTACATTTATCGATGAATTAATCGACAGAGTATTGTCTATCCTTTGTAAATTTGTTGCTAAATTATGAACAATTTCTATATTTATTTTTCATTATCAAATTGCTTTTGGTTACAGATAGTCTATAGGTAAATCCGTTGGTAAATGTCCATTACTAAATTCTTTCATTAAATGAAAAAACTCTTGTAGTGAATGCATGTATAGAGGAAGTAGTAATGAGAGAAGTTGAATTCATGCAATCTCATAGGATTTATAATATTAGGAGATTAATACAAGAATAAAAGAAAAATACTTTGACCTACCTCCCTTAAAGTTTAATGAAATTATATGGATCTCCCTTCTAATTTCAAACCTTCTCGAACCTCCCATTGAAACATAAAGAAATACTATATTTAAAATTTTTCATCAATTGAATGATAAGAAAAGATACTTTTGAAGTAGCTTGTAGTAACATATCCAAAAGAGAATACTTTCTCATATGATTTTTTCCCTTGAAAGTCTCTTTCAGGTCCTCTATTCTACTTGCAAGAGATTTTGCCTAGCTTTATGTGCAATAATATCTGTAAGAAGACATATAGCAAACAAAAAACTTGTATTTGGGCTTAGAATATGTCTCCTCCAATGCTCAATGCAACAATATTAGATATTTTAAATATTTTGTAATTAAAGATATGGTTTGATTAAATTCAAATGGTTAAAAAATCATTATACTTTTACCAAAATTTGACTTTTCCACCGATTATATTTTAGCCCTTTAAACTTAATCAAATAATATTTTTAATCATAAAATATTTAGAACAAGTCATATTGTTGATTTGAACTCTATATATAATCATCATTTCTTATCACTCCACTAATAAAAAATTCAAATTTGGGTTTAAGTTAGCATTTGTTTATGTTTCAATGGAGGTTTGAGTAAGTTTTGATATTAAAAGAGAGATTTATGTAATTTCATTATGCCTCTGGGAGGTCTAAGTATTTTTTTCTACGAATAATTTTAAAACATATGAAAAATGTAAGGGATAAAGATGTGAAAAGACAAATTCATAAATGATAAAATAGACGTTTCATTACCTTGGTGATAGAATGGAAATTCCATTTGATGGAATGGCTTGTCATATATGCAAGATTTCTAGATTTGGGCAGATAATTTCCTACTTTGTCAAAAAAGAATAACAAGTAGTACTAAGGATATCAGTATTATAGTAGAACTAAATATATTTTTTATACTGATGCTATAAATACTAACTAGCATCATCTTCGTTGATATGCATGAGATATTTATAATTTAACAAATAAGATTATATTTATAAAAATAATTAGATATTTAATAAGAATGATAATTATATTCAAACATCAGTTGTATATATAATTACTTTCAAACTATTACTAAATACCTTAATTCAGAGTATCAATGAAATAAATTAGTATCTACATATTTTAATAAAATAATAAGAAAATTCTCTCTTTATTATTTTGAATGCTTTTTTTTGGTGGTAATGGTAAGAATGTTGAAGTAACTAAACTCACACACAGAAGGAATTGAGATTGAATCTAGGATGCAAAGGAAGGCCAAGCCTTTTGAGGATCATTGAGTGTCACTTGAACCAAAGGCTCTTGCCCTATTATTCTGAATACTTACTATAACTAAAAGTCTACAAATGCTTCATTTCTAATCCCAATTCATGATCACTTCAAGGACTCTTACCTTCACAATAAATATTGTTGTCATTAAACAAAATATATAATTAGATAGATACAACTATTTCATTATAATATCTTTTGTTACAAAAGAAAAATGGATACCATTTGAAACAATAGGAAATTTAAATTTAACATCAACATGTTTAGTGTTTCATGAATAGATGCCTATTATAACTCAAGATCTAACACCTTGTAGTTCACTTCTAGCTAACCAATGCCAATTACAAAGGATTTTAAATTGAGATTTTCAGTGGTGTGGTAGTTTTTTGCAAATTCTCATGAAGATAAGTAAACAAAATAAGTTGTAAATCATATATGTTATCTACTATCTATCATCTTAAGCGTGGGATTGCAAGGTGCCAATTTAACCCCCACTTGCTTCCCCAAGCACATATGCTAGACTCATTCTCACACAACAATTGAAGGTAGCTTCCCATCGCACTTCAATCTATGACATTTTTTGCTTGCTTTTCCATTTCCCTTTTTGTCTTACTTTTACAAACTTTGTTTTGCAACACAATTTCTTGCTTCTATAATATTAGACTATAGTTTTTGTTATCATACCTAATATACTCATCAATTTGGTTGGTCTGTTATTATAACTTATGATGCATTTATTTCAATAGAAATTGAAATTTTATAAAAAGTACTTTCATAAGAAAATGTATTTCTAAAAAATAAATTACTTTTTTGTTGTTTTGAAAACACAAGAGAAAATACCTTTTTTTGTTTGGCACATAAAGATAAAATATTTTCTTTTATTAAAAATATTGGTATACATACAAATTTTATCTTTAAGGTTAAGTTATTTAATAATCATTTTATTATTCAAATATTTTCACGATAAGAGTCAACAAATCTTTGCTAGTAAAAATCAAAAGTTACGTATATTTTGCAAAAAAAAAAATCAAAAAGTGTTCAAATCCTTCTTTTTTTTTTCATTTTCATTATTTCTTTATAGAGTTTATTCACAACCTACTGGCTTGGTCAAAATTATTAATTACATTTGTCAACTCTCTCAATTTTTTAAATACTTTTTTAGCATAATTTTTAATGTAATTATTGAATATCAATATTTATAGGAATGAAAAGAGTGAGTGAAAAATAAGGAGAGTGAAAGTAGGAGTGGGAGAGGAAGGGAAGGATAGAGAGAAAATAGAGGGAAAAAGAAGAGAGAAAGAAAAAGATGACAGAGATGGATGGAGGACAAGAGGGAGAGAGATAAATAAAGGAGTGAAATAAGAGATAAAGTGTGATAGAGAGAAGAAAAGGAGGGATGGGGTAAAGAGAGAGAAGGGATGGAGAGAGTAAGAAAAAAAGTAAAGATAATGAGAGTAAGACTATATAATATAATGTGATATAGATTAATTTTTTTTAAGTAATAAGGGGAAATCAATTTCTCTTAAATACATTTTCATTTTCTATTGATCAAAATTTATTTTCTATTGATGACTTTTGCTCTTGTCTCCAAACATAAGAATGTTAGGAAAATAAGATCTATTTGGCTTCTATTTTTTAAAGCAATTCTTACTTTTTAAAAATAAAAGAATAAAAATATTGTTTGGAAACTTGTTTTTCATATTTTGTTTTAAAAAACTATTACTCATATTCTTGTTTTAAAAACCAAAAAATAGAAAAAAAAAATTGGAATGTTGTCTTAACGTTTTTTTTTTTTTTTCGTTTTCTAGAAAACATGGTGGCAATTTTATAATTAAATAAAAATCATTCCTGACTCTTCCCCTCTTCTTCTTCTTCTTCTTCTTCTTCTTTACTCTCTTACTCGGACACCAATCTCTCTCCTTGTTGGCCTGCTGACATGTTGCTTATAAGCTCGCTGTCAGTGTCATCCTAGTCTTTCCTCTATGCTTCTTGACCTCTCTCTTTCTCCCTCCTGATTTCTCTCTTCCCCAATCTCTCTTTTCGGTCTTCAACTTACCTCCACTATCATTGCTTCTTGCCATCCACCCTTCTCTGTCTCTCTCTTGCTCCAATCCTTTTCTCCATCCCTCCCTCAGAGGCATTCCTCTACTTGTGCCAGAGGCAATTGGTCACAAGTGAGGACGGAAAAACCCGGCCCGTTGAATTTTGAGAACAATTCCCGAACAAGTTTCTAAATCATTTTGTTTTTTAAAATTGTTTTCAAATCTTTTAATAAAATAGTTTTTGAAAACCAAAAAAAGAAACAAATAGACTTATAATTTTAGAAAAGGATTTTCTTCTCAAACAAATAAACCCTTAGAGAAATTCAATTATTTGAACTCAAAAGTACCTCATATATAATGGGGGAATATTTGTATATTGACTTTGGATTTTAAAGAATTTGCATGGATTTTGATACCAAACCCTTCAATAGTTGGTCTCAGTATGATATTGATTGATTATTTTTATAAAATTTAAATAAAATTTTAATGGCCAACCCAAAATCTAGCACCTTATAATTCACCTTTTAATTAATCAATGTCAATTAAAAAGAAATTTAAATAAAAAATTTAATGATAAAATATTTTTTTAAAATTATCATAAAGATGAATAAATAAAATAAATTATAAATCATATTTACTATCTACTATTTATTATATTATACGTGAGATTTAAGGTGCCAATTTAGCTCCCCACTTGCTTCCCCAAGTGTATATGCTAAACTTGCCCTCATATCGAGTATCAATCTATGGCACTTTCTTGATTTTCCATTTCTGTTTCGTTGTCTTCCTTTTGTAAAGCATTGTTACTAAACCTAATTTCTTGCTTCCATACACTAAAAAAAAAAGTAATTTAGCGATCGAAAATAACGATCGAATTTTTTCGATCGCTAACGGAGACCGAATCGTGACTACTTTACAACTGATTTGCAAAAAAAATAAAATAAAATAAAATATGAACTTCTTAGCTACCAAAATAGCGATCGAATTTTTCGATGGCAAAAAATTTGGTCGCTATTCAGTGGCCTTATAGTTGCCAACTTCAAAAATTCTGTATTTATCATTAAAATTTTGTTGTAACCGAATATTTTGATGGCCATATTATATCTAGAATATTTAGCGTCTGAATTTTTCGATCACAATATGTAATAAGTTGATAAAAAAGAAAGGAGGATTAAAATGAAAGGCTTCGGTAGGGACTAAAATGAAAGGTTTTTTTGGGGGGGTTAAAAGTGTAAAATTTTCATAGTTTTGGGACAAAAATGAAAATTTCCCCATTTTTTTCTGTATAAAATTTCTCCCCCCTTTTTTTTCACTTTGGCGTCGAGTCCTCTCTCTCTCTCTCTCTCACTTCAGCTGCTTCTTCCTCCGCCGTGTCCTGCCGTTCTCTGGTGTGATGACTGGCGTGAGCCACCTCCTCCAGCGTGATCTTCTTCCTCTCCACCACCTCCTCCTTGACGTCACGCATTTGCACAAGTTCTGGTCACTTGGAGACATTTTTTTCTTCTTCTAAGAATCTTGAATTACCTCTGTTGTGTTTGTTTGGTTGCCGGGAAAGTCAGTCTAAACTCTGACATAAGTGTTCAGTTCTTTCCTGCATTTTTCTCACCTTCCAAACTGATCTTAATCTCAATTTTTTGGTTGATTTCATTTGCTTTGTAAACACACTACCTATTTCTATTGTGTAATGCTTTGAATCATGAAAATTTCCCATAGCATCTTTTTGATTACCGGGAACTTATCTCACATTTTCTCATCAACCAAACTGAACCTATTGGCCTTGTTTAATCTCGATTTTTTTTGTTTTCCTATTTCTATAATGCATGACAGAGGTGGCTAATAGAAATGTCGAATCTCAATTCAGGACCACAAGCACTGATGCAGCGGCCTTCAAGAAGCACCGTCGCCACTACCGTCTCAACGGAGGTCTTCAACAATGAAGTTGTTCCCTCCTCACTCACCAGCATCTCACCCATTCTCTGAGTTGCCAACGAGATTGAACTCGAGCGTCCTCGTGTAGCCTATCTATGTATGCAAACCATTTCAACTTAAACCTTCTTCACTCT
>JANHAO010017436.1:0-13977 GCA_026873985.1 Saraca asoca
TACACTCTTGAAATTGCATGTTGCAAAGTCCACAATTGTTGCTGCCTATTTATGATTCTCAAAAAAGTCCAATTTGAAGGCTTGAACAAGTTTATACTTCAACACTTTTCACCTCATCCCTATCCATATGGTTACAGCCAGCCCCTTGTGTTCTACCAGCATTGACCACTTATATGTATTCACTGCCACCGCAGCTACCCCAACAATCGATTTGACCACCATTAACCAAAAGTTTTGGATGTTTCTCTGATCAATAGCAGTAACAGGAAGATGTTACCCAAGATAAGGAAACTAATGAGTTCCTCTCCAATCCTGAGTTGTACTTAAATTTTTATGTATTTTATTTGAATAATATGTTTTTTACATCATTTGATTTGAATAATATAATTTATAGATTATTTGACTAATTTTATACATTTTTAAATATTCATATCATTGTATGTTTAATATTTTATTATTAATTAAATTTTAATTTTTATAAATTAGATTTAAAAAAAATACTAAAATTAATTTCGGATGGAATTTCAAGGTTAATTAATCAATAGGGATTATTTTAAATTTTTTAAATGATTTTTAGAAAAAAAATTTATTTATTTAGATAAATTTTTTGATGAATTTTTTATGATTTTTATGATAGAATTTTGAACAGATAAGAAAGAAAAAACAAAATCTATGAAAAAACTATCCCCACAAAATTCCATCTAAAAAATCCATCGGAAATATTTTTTGAAATTTTTTTTTTCCAACAATGATTTAATGGATGGCCATTTTTCATTAGAAACAATGAATGTTTTTGTAGTGATTATTTATTATTTAACATACAAAAAATTATTTACAAAATATATTTAAATGGATTGACTATTTTTTTTTAGTAAATTCATTTTAAATACTTTAATATTTAATTATACCAATAATATTGTTATATGTAGAATCCGGATCGGACTGACTGGTCTAGCGAATGACCCGAGTACAGGAAGAGTCTAGCTCGCAGGATGCTCAGAGTGCCAAGTCTCCAGTTCACATTGCTAGTGACCTCCTTTGCTCGAGCTTGATCTCGTCACTTCGAAGACAGTCACTCCCCCAGGCCGAAGGATCTGGCCAACGAAGCGTGACCAGTAGCCCGGGAGTTCGCTAAGCAGAAGGTCAGCACATGTATTGTCTAGCGGACACACAGGGCCCACCTACAGAAGGCAATCTACAGAAGTTGACTTATAGGATTTCATTCTGTCTGTCCTATCTTATACATTGAATACTTGATGTAATAAATTTACTGTATGTAAAATTACAATTATAACCTCCTCTCCTCTACAAATATAAGAAAGGAGACAAACATTAAAGGGACTAATGCTTGTATACAGAAACTCTGTAAAAATATCTTCAATACATTATCATGGAGATAGGATTCGGTGCTGTCCAAATTTGGCCGAACCATATTAAAAAGCTTTGTGTCTTTTGTTGCTCTTCCCTCTCTTCTCACCTTCTTCATCCATTCTACTGCCTTAGAACTAGATTACAATTTGATGTCTCAAAAGAATCCTTCGTTGGCTGAAGTTTGGTTCATAACCAAAATCCATTGTCAACAAATACATATTTCCATTCCCCTTCTGAATCTCTACCTTTATTTTTATGTTATACTCTTATGTGAGATTATAGAATTAAGTACATTTTTATCTTACATCCTAAAAATCATAGTTGTTATCCAATCAATGATATTTAATTCAATTACAACTGATACTTAACTTATATGTAAATAAAACTCAGTTGTTATCCAAACAAATTGGGATTTTATTTAAATTGTATGCCAATAATACTCAGTTATCATTTACACAGAGACCGAATTCTGAAGTGTTTAATATTAAAGCCCACACAACTCTTCAAAACCTAAAGTCACTGACATGTAAGCACATGGATACACTTTTTTTTTAATATATATGAGGTATTTTTGGATTAAAATAATTAAATTTTTCTGTACTATGATAGTTGACTAAATTAATTTGGTAGGATTTGAAAACTTTAAATTAATGTTATGTAAGAAAGAAATTGGATTCTGAAAAAAAAAATTAAAAGGAAGACAAACAAATTAAAATGGAAAAGTAAAGAAAAAAAAAGCAAAGATTGAAGTACAGCAAAAAGCTACTTCTATTTATTTCACATGTGGAAGCAAGTTTGAAGAATGCGCTCAAAAGGCATATAAATAGTTAAGTCAATACTTTGTAGTCTCACATCTCATATAATATATAATATATAGTATATATAATTTATAATTTATTTTATGATCTTTATAATAATTTATAAAAAAATTGTTTCGTCATTGAAATATTAATTTAAATTTCTCTTTAATTTACTTAGTTAAAAATGATTCATATCCAGCATCTTACTTTTAGGCATTTGAGATAGCCGCTTCCATCAAAATGGTTTAACCAGTTCCAAAATTTTCTCTTTGAAGAGCTAAAAGAGGCGAAACACATAGATATTCACTCACCTTTATTGGCTAAGAAACTTTTCCAGGGAGATTTTACAAGTCTAATTGCACCTAAATTATATAGAAAAATTAAAACCTTTTGGACAAGTATTTCGTAGTCAGAAAATAAGTTCAAAATTTTTCAAAACACGCAGGCATTCAATAGTAAAAACAACGATAGGCATTCAAGTTGCTTCTAGAAATTATCAATGTCTCTAAATTGATAGGATTTCCTATGTGAAGTATCATAGTTTAATTAATTATGTTATTAGATTAAATGAATATTATAACAATTAATTATTTTAGATCAATTAATTATATGATCAAGTTATTGAACCTGCAATGACACCTAGATCATTTATAGATTTTAGTAATGTAACCCTTGTCACTAGGTTAATGATAATGGATTAGTTAACTCAATAGGATTATAATAAGATAGATCTTTACTTATACTCTAGTATGAACTGTAATTGTTCTATTGATATTTCAATTTTAGTTTTTCTGTTAAAGAAGCTTTTGTTATAATTGATTCTTGGGCAGTGTCAGGTATGATTTTACTATTATTATTATTATTATTATTATTATTATTATTATTATTATTATTATTATTCAATTAAGCTTTATTTGTATAGATATGAAATGATGTTTTGAAACATGATGCAAAAGATCGAGTTAATTTGCTATTTTAATTTATCCAATTTTCTCACAATTAATATCAGAGTCAATTTTTTCTTTAATGTTACAATGTTCAAATTTGTGCAAATTTGCTTTTGGAATTTTATGTGATCCATAATTTGTGATGTAAAATTAATATAAACATAAGAACATGATATTTATATTTTTTTTAGCTTAATATATTTCTGAATTAGTTATAATTTGTTGACGGTGGATTTTGGTTCAATTCGAATCCAGCCAACGGAGGGGGTTCTTTAAGGACCCGAGCTGTTCTCTGGTCGTCGAGGTGAGGAAAGGATGTTGAATGGCAGGAGGAAAAGGGGAGAAAGGGAGGAAGAAATACACAGAGCTTAACGTGCTTCGGCTAGATCTGGGCAGCATCGGACCCTACGTCCATGGAGGTATTTTTATTGTATTGAAGAAATGTTTACAGAGCTTTTGGTATGGCTTCCGGCAGAGTTTTTGCTAGTTTCATATATTCGCTCGTCTCTATCTCTCTCTTTTACAATGATTCAAGCCCCCCATTTATAAGAACATGGAGGGGTACAAATCGGATTAAATTAATTATACATCAATTACATCAAAGATTAAATGTACAAGACTGCCTAGGGTACTAGGGCCTGGCTGTTGTAGGCTTCCTTCTGCAAGTCGGGCCTGTTAGTCATATTTTGTAGGATAGCAGTGCAAGTTGTTTGTTGGCTTTATACTTGACTTTAGCGAGCTTTCAACTGAAAGAAGCCAAGCTGTTGCGGGCTTGAGCCTGCTTGTCAAAAGGTGCGGCTGGTGCTCGACTTCGAGCTTGTTTGTCCAGCAAGCTCGGGGATTCTGTGAGCTGAGGGCCTCTATATAGTGATTTGGTGAACTCGTTGCTGGGTCTGATCTAAATTTCCCTGGGCTTTCACTAGCCTTCGGCTTAGTTCCAGTTTCTACTAATATCATTAGCCCCCCAACTCTCAGTTCGCTTTGTGAGCTAGGAGTTAAACTTTCATTGGCAAGACTATGTATAATGGTGATTTATCACAAGTTTTCATCTTGCACACTTGTTTTCCTTTGCGAGGTGCTTTCTGGTGAGCTGAAGCTTTATGATACTCTGAGAACTTTATGGACATGTTTTGTGGCTGGTCCCTTATCCAGCCCATTTCGATTCTAAGTCTGAGAGATGTTTCTAATGTTAGTCATAGGTGATTGTGCAGTTAAAGTCTTTCAAACTACCCTTGCCATTTCGTTTCCTAGGTCAAATGCATATCATGGTCATTAGTGCGCTAGCCTAATTTTCCTTCAAACCATTAAATGAGAGTGGTTAAGGGTTCCCTTCTAGATCCTTCGGTTCCTTCAGGCTGAGTCCTATTTAAAACACGAGAATTTTACTTCTTTTCTCAGAGAGTGTTGAAATGGATGTTTTAGATAAACCCCCTGATATCCTGATGTTCTGCCTTTTGAGTGAGGCATGTATGATCTGCTGCATAAACTGCTCCGAAGTCCACACTTTTCTTGTAATGTGGAGGGATCTCATATGGATCCCAGATTATGTCCTCACATTTGTGAGGTTTCTCCTTTCCTGCCGCTTTTGTGGGTTATTCTGGACTTTCTTACCTCTAGGAGTCAAGGCTGGAGGAAGAAAATTGAAGGCTTAGGCGGGTCGATGAACTTTCAATCGGTTGAGGCTCTTCCTTCGGTGGCTTGCCTTCTGATTGGGAGCTTTCCTCTTGCATGCCAGTCTTTCTTCCAAGGGAGTCGGCTATTTTTTTTTAATTTTTTTGAGCGATTTTTCAGACTTGTATCTTGGCTCTTGATAATTTATATGTACCTTGTTGAGGGTTTTTTGTTGAATAAAATCTTCCTCTTCTCTTTTAATGCTCAGCTACTTTGTCCTATAATTCTTAGACAACAAATGTTAATTCTGCATAGAAATAATCAAGTAACCAGTCGGCAATACCTTTGATCAATCAATAAATTTGACTTGAACAAAAATAAGTAATATGTGAACAAATCAAAAGACACTAAGGGCGTGTGGTTGCACGAGAGTTACAAGATTTAGTTTGCACGATAGCTGCAAAATTCAGTTCGCACGATAGCTGCAAAGTTCAGGTTGTATGATAGCTACGGAGTTTAGGTTGTGTACATATGATGGCTAAGAAAGTTGCTCGTATGCATAATAAGATTATTGCACTTGCATGATGGCTAAGAAAGTTGCTCGTATGCGAGTCCTTAACTGTACACATGCGCACGATGGCTAAGAAAGTTACTCGTATGCATGATAAGGGTTACAACACACAGTGGCTAAGAAAGTTGCTTGTATGTGTAGTAAAGTCGCTACACGTGCACGGTGGCTAAGAAAGTTGCCCGTAAGCATGAGCTTTTAATTGAACACATGCACACGATGGCTAAGAAAGTTGCTCGTATGCATGGTGAGAGTTGCAATGCACGATGGCTAAGAAAGTTGCTTATACATGCAGTAAGATCACTGCGCACGCATGGTGGCTAAGAAAGTTGCTCGTACGCATGAGCTTTTAATTGCACACATGCGCACGGTGGCTAAGAAAGTTGCTCATATGTATGGTGAGAGTTGCAATGCACAGTGGCTAAGAAAGTTGCTCGTACGTGTAGTAAGATCACTGCACGTGCACGATGGTTAAGAAAGTTACTCGTACGCATAAGTTTTTAATTGCACACATATGCATGGTGGCTAAGAAAGTTACTTGTACGCATGGTGAGATTTGCAATGCACGGTGGCTAAGAAAGTTGCTTGTATGTGCGGTAAGATCATTGCGCGTGCACGATGGCTAAGAAAGTTGCTCATATGTGTGAGCTTTTAATTACATACATGCACACGGTAGCTAAGAAAGTTGCTCGTATATATGGTGAGAGTATTGCGTGCATGTGATGGCTAAGAAAGTTGCTCACATACACAAGCTTTAGAATTGCATAAAAGCTGTGAAGTGAAACTCGACCGTAATTCGAGGCTCGATTTGAAAAGCATGTATTTCTTAAAACCTCAAAATCGAGTCATGCGCTTCCTAGAATTTTTCAAAAGACCTTATATAAATCAATCTACAAAAGTTTTGAGATGCTTTCACCTATCAGATGACAAAATCAGTATATAGTTCTTACTATAGCTGGCTGCTCTTACTTAGGATCCTATTGAGGTGGAAGAGGCTGCCGCGCTACAGGCCACAATACGTATTCTCTCAAACACCTTGTTTTAATCAAATCCTTGATGGCATCTTTAAGAGCTTGGCAATCCGAAGTGTTGTGTCCCACTTTATTGTGGTACGTGCAATATTTGTTCATGTTCTTGCCCATGCAAGGTACCCTCAAGGGAGCAAGAGTCCCAAAGTCCTCTTTATTTCTTTCTACTGCATAGATTCTATCAGGAGTATTTGATAAGATATTGTAGTGCTCGTTGTGAGCTAACTGCTGAAGTCATTTGGCCTTGGCCTTCTTTATGAGTCGGGAGTTGGGGACACTTTTCACATCCTCACCATTATTTTTCCTCTTACCCAGACCCGAGTTGTCCAGTATAGGTTTCTTCATACTAAACGTCTCCTCCCACCTGATTTGTTTGGTAGCACGATCATAGAATTCTCCCAAGTCTGCCACTGGGGATTTGTATATGCTTTTATATCGCTTGCCATCTTTATGAAGTCCGACAGATATCGCCATCATAATGTTTTCATTGGATGGGCTTTCCACACTGTCGATCTCACGTCTGAAACGAGCAATGTAATCTTTTAAAGACTCATGCCTATGCTGAAAGATCGTGACAAGGTGGCAAGGAGGTGCGAGCTGCCTCTTCAGTGTCCTATAGTGGTCAAGAAATTTCTACTGACATTCTTCGTGGCTACTGATACTACGGGCCTGGAGGTTTCTAAACCAAGCTCGGGGAGCGTCTCCTAGGGTGATAGGAAAGACATAGCACTTGATCAGAGGGTTACTTGTCTAAAGATCCATCTGATTGTTGAATATATCTAAGTGATTGTGCATATCGTTGTTTCCATTGTAAAGCCGAAAGGTGGGAATTTTGAGCTTATGAAGGAAAGGCTATATTTTGATCTTCCTAGAGAAAGGAGTTCATTCCTTGACATGCCCCCGATCGTCGTGAGTTCGGGGGTACACCTCTAATTGCTTCACCCTTTGAAATAACTCTTCGACCATTAATGGCAATCCCTCAGACTTCTGACTGGAGTCTTGGTGGCTTCTCATATCCTCCTCGTTATGGGGGGAGTGGTTTGAGATGTGCTCACAGCTAACTCTGTTTGAAGTTTCAGCTTGCTACTGCTAGGGAATGATTCTAAGTGTAACAACCTCTATTTGTCTTTACACGTTTTGAGCTTGAAGTTGAGCTAGCATTTGAAATGTTTCAGCCACCTTTTTCATCGAGTCTTTGAATGCCTCTCGGCATTGACGCCATGCCTGGGCTTCATCTACCTGGTTGACAGTTACGCCAAGGTGGAGGTGAGCCGGGAAGACCAGACCGTTGACAGTTCTGATGGTAGAGGAACTAGCAGTATGACCTTCCAGTCGATTGGTGATAACATCTGACTTCTTAGTGGCATTTCCTCTTGCCATTTCATCCCAAATGGAATCAATCAGAAAGAGGACTAGAGAATAGAAGGGTCTCATTGGGTGTGCCAAAATATTGATGGTAGATTTTGGTTTAATCCGAATTTGGCCAACAGAGGGGATTCTTTAAGGACCTGAGCCGTTCTCCAGTCATCGAGGTGAGGAAAGGATGTTGAATGGCAGAAGGAAAATAGGGAGAAAGGGGAGAAGAAATACACAAAGTTTAATATGGTTCGGCCAAATTTGGGTGACACCAGACCCTACATCCACGGAGGTATTTTTATTGTATTGAAGAAATGTTTACAGAGCTTTTGGTATGGCTTTCGGTAGAGTTTCTGCTAGTTTCATATATTCGCTCATCTCTATCCTTTCCTTTTACAATGGATCAAGCCCCCCATTTATAGAAACATGGAGGGGTATAAATGGGACTAAATAAACTGTACATCAGTTACATCAAATATTAAATATACAAGACTACCTAGGGTATTAAGGCTTGGCTTCTACAGGCTTCCTTCTGCAAGTGGGGCCTATTGGCCGTATTTTGCAGGATAGTAATGCAAGTTGTTTGTTGGCTTTATACTTAACTTTAGCAAGCTTTCAGTTGAAAGAAGCTGAGTTACTGCGAGCTTGAGCCTATTTGTCAAAAGGTGGGGCTGATGCCCAACTTCGAGCTTGTTTATCTAGTGAGCTCGGGATTCTGTGAGCTGAGGGCCTCTATACAATGATCTGGCAAACTCGTTGCTAGGTCTGATCTAACTTTCCCTGGGCTCTCACCAGCCTTCTACTCAGTTCCAGTTTCTACTAATATCATAATTTTTTTATGTACCTTCTCGAGATGAAATCATAAATTGATGTAACTAGAATTTTTTCCAGAAAATTCAATTCATAAATTTGAGAGATTTAAAAATTTTATTTTTCAAATTAATTTCTGATTGCATCTCAAGAGTCTGTAATGTACAAAAGGCACAGATAAATTTGACAAATATTATCAAAAAGATGAATTTCCAAAATTCTATATATCTAAATGGACAAAAAGTTCTTTTTCTTTTCAAAATTTGGTTCAATTATAAAGTATTTGTTCAAATTGATTAACAAAATCCTTAAATCAATTTTGAAAAATTTGAACTATTATAGCATCAATTTTCAAATTCTTGAAAGAAATTTCTTCCAGAAATTTGAATTAGTTTCAGTTTCTTTAAATTGTACAAACAAGCGTCAATTTTATGAAATTAATGGAAGGATTTGATAGAGAATGATATGGCTAAAGAAACTCATGCAAGAATTTTGCAAAAGAAAAAAAAATGGTTGAATTAAAGGACTTTGCAAACTGGGTCGGGTCTAATTATATAGTTGACCACTTGTGCTAGTGGTGCATGGGTGTCACATGCCACCATGAAGGTGGTAGATGATAACAAAAATTATACCACTGAGATATACTCTTTAAGCTTTATTTGTGATAATTTTTTTAGATTTTTCTAAAATTAAAAATATTATTTATTTTTTATCCAATTTATTTAAGTAATTATTTAATGTTATTTGAGTCTAAAAAAATTTTATGTTTGCTAAATATTGGAATACTATATGTAATTTTTCTAGAAATTTTTGAAAATAAAAATATTTTATATAGTTATTGTCCTATTTATTTAAGCATTAATTTCATATGTTTTGGAGATGAAAAATTTATTGTACAATTTTTACATATTATACTAATGTATGTAATTTTTGTGGATTGATTTGATGCCTTTTTTTTCTATGCATTTGAATATTTTTTGGATTGTTGTGTGTAATTTGTAAAATTATGTAAGAATCAATTTTGCCCATATTATGTCATAAAATTTTATGCAATTGTGTACTCACCTATCGTGGGACTAGTTACATCAAATTTTACTGAAATTAAATTTTAGAATTGTATCTAGGAGAGTGTCATGTTAGTGATATATATGTCCTATTAGTCTAATATTATTAATATAGTTTGTTAGTGATAATGTGATTATTAGGATTACTTGTTATGTTCTTAAAATTTTAAATACCTTATTGGTGTTAGGTTTTAGGAATATAATATTCAATCCTTATGTTATATTATGATGCCTTAAATGTCCTATGTCCTATCGATATTGGGTTTTATAATATAATATTATTTAAATTACATAGTTATTGAGGAAATATTATAGAATGAGTATGTTGAGCATGCAATTTTGAAATTTATGATGAATTTCATAACTTATTATTTTCTCAGCCTTTTGTTACTTATGCAATTAATTATTGTGAAAACAATAAACGGGGGCCAATTATAAGGATTGGGCTAAATTGTTGATATCATGTCTGACAATCATCAAATTTTATATTTGGTATGGAGAAAGGGAGAATCGAAGATAAATGATGATTTCATTACTACACAAAGGCTCTTTGTGGAAAGTGGACATACTTTAATAGAGTGAATTTGATGGTTATTTTATACACTAAGGATAATATCATCATGAAAGACATTACAGACTCTGTAAATGCCAAAGCATTTATAACCTTTGTAGCTAATAGGTTCATAAAGTTCGTTAAGGATGAAAAGGATATTACCTCTTGTTGCTAGATAAAATTGTTTAGGATAGTGTTAGTGAAATTGATGAGCATATTATGGAACCGATACACTAATATATTTGCTTAAAAGGCATGAAAGTGGATTTGGAAGATAGTCATCTGATCTAATATTTTCTAGAGTCTCTTCCAATTAAATTTAATGTTTTTGAGAGATTATATTATATCCAAGAAGGTGAGTAGACTTTCAATAAAATAATCTCTAAGTCAAGCCAAAGATAATGTAAAGATCTGAAAGATCTCTATTCTCACTTTCTTTCACATGGATCATGCTGAGTGTGGAAATAAATTACACCTAAAGGAACTTAATTTTGAGAAACAAAAAAGTTGATTTGAGTGTGCATCATAATAAATCAAGATGTTCTACTAACTCTAATGAAACATTTTGTTAAAAACTTGGTGGTTATATAAAGGTGCAATCATTTACATTACAAATTCATTATAAACGTTAAGAAACAAGAGGAAGTCAAATTATAAAAAACTGATAGCCAAATTGGAAATGGTAGAAAAGTGCAAGATGAATATGTAGGAGTAATTACTATTTAAAATTGGAAAGTTATTTAGTTAAATAAATATTGTGGTTAGATACAAAATGGTTAGAATTAGTGTGAGATCCTCAATGTTGTGGCAAAGGTGTTTAGGTGATATCTCCACAGAATGATGGAGTGATTGATAAAAGAAAAGATTCTTGATGATGTAGATTTATCTTCTTCTTTTTTTACATATGTATAGATTGCATCAAGGGAGATACTCTCTACTAGAGTCAGAAAAAGGAAAAGCCAAAACGTTGGATGTATTGGAGTTAATTCATAATAATATAAGTGGATTGATTACACCAAATGCTATGGATGGATATTGGTCTTTCACCTTTATTGGTGATTGATCAATTTTTTGTTAGGTGGAAATATCCATTGAAAAAGTTAGAATCCTTAAATTCTTTTAGGGTGTTTAACGCTGAGATTGAACTCAAAAAATGATAAGAAAATAAAGTGTGTCAGTTCTGATAAAATATGGACATGATTAGATGCATGTTAGTGCATTCGATTTTACAGGTTCTTTAAAGACCGTGATGTATATACTGAATCAAGTCCTTATTAAGTCTATGCTTAAAACCCCGCATGACTTGTTGTATGGGAAAAGCCTAGTCTTAGGTATTCCCGTGTCTGAGGTTGCAAGGCTAAAGTGAAGCCATATGATCTATTTATTAAGTAACTCAATTCGAAAGCTGTTGATGGTCATCTTGTTAGATATTGTAACAATTACAAAAGTAGTAGATTTTATTGTCTAATCCACACCCTCATGGTTATTGAAGCACCTTGTTATATTCATTGGTTGGATAATGAAAGACCATGTAATATCTATCTTAGAGGGGTACAAGTTATTATTTCACTAGCACCAACATTGGTCAAAAGAACTGAATTGATCAAGAAAATGATCTAATATAACAAATGGTTAAAGCAATGTTAAAAAATTGAAAGAGCTTAATGCTCCGCTATTAGTATAAAAGAACTATGTCTTATAAATAAAGTATACTTGAGGAAATTCTAAATGGGTCACAAATTAGAAATTACTAATGACTATATGATATACCTATAGGAGCATGAATTTAACATCATTGATGAATTGCTTTGATGATCCATAACAATGTGTGAGATCATATAGAGTTACCTATTGGTTGCAAGTCTATTGGATGCAAAAGAATCTTTAAGACCAAAGGATACTCAAATGGTGATTGAGAGGTATAAGATCATATTAGTGCCAAGGGCCACATTTAGAAAGAAGACTTTAATTATAGAATATTTTCTTATTTGTTTTAATTGAAAACTTGTTTTGAGTTGTTATGGCACTGATAGCTTATTTTGAACTAGAGCTTCACTGGATACATGATAGCCTTTTTGCATGGTGATTAGCCAGAAACTATTTGTATGAATCAACCAGATGATTTCCAATAGAGGAGTAAAAGTGTATATTTAAAAGATTCATACATATTATTTGAATTAAGAGTCTAGACAATGGTATCTCAAAATTATTAAGATTGTTGCTTCTCTTGAGTTCAAGGAGAATGATGCAAATCTGTGTATCTATTTTAAGTTGCACACGAGCATATTTGTAATTCTAGTCTTATTTTGATGATATTCTCCTTAAGAATAATGTTTTAAGCCATATGATTGAGATAAAGCATATACTATCCATATATTTTAGATATGAAGGATCTTAATGATACCTCTTTTGTGTGGGGCATAAGGGTCTTCTTGGCTTGTCTCAAAGATTATATGTTGAAAAGGTACTCAAAAGATTCAATGTATTTTATGTGCTTTCTGAGTATTGCACCCTTCCAGAAGGGTGAGATTCTTTCTAAAGCTCAGTGTCTTCAAAATAATGTAAAAATTAAAGTAAGTCTTATATGCTTTTGTTATTGGTAGCCTATTGTATGCTCAAGTATGTCCATATCTTGATATCGTTATTTGTTTAGTGTACTTGGAAGATACTTGAGTAATCTTTGTCAGAAATATTAGATTGTTGTGAAGAAAGTTATGGTGTACCTATAAGGCACAAAGAATCTTTGTGCTAACCTATTGCATATATGGTAATCTAATTGTTGTATGCTACTTTGACTCTAATTTTATGAATTATCTATATGACAGAAAGTTGATATCTGGATACATTTTTAAGATGACAGGAGGAGCTGTACCTTGAATATTATCGAGTAGTCAATTACAACAATCTTTACTATAGAGGCAAAGTATGTCACTAATAAATGGGAAAAAGGGTATGAAAATAAGATAGTTTTGATCCATTTTTTTGATAGTATTTTATGTTTTCTTAGCATCTTTTCTTTGATTTCATGTTTTATCCTCGATACTGCTCTTGGTTTGTATTTTTCCATGCAGGATGACAAAAAGGCCTAAAAAGAAGAAAGAAACTCAAAGAATGAAGTGCATTTAGATCAAAGAAAAGATAGAAGAAGAAACAAGCAAGAATCAAAGAAAATATGGAGAAATCACCTAGCACGGCAGTGCCATGGAACACGACCAGGCCGTGTTAGGTGCTGTAAGGAGCTCAGGAAGGAAATCATGAAAAAATTGGATGCCATGCATAGAGCACGACCTTGTTGCACAACATGGCCAAGCCGTGTTACAAGCTAGCGGTTATAAACTGATAAACGCAATCCCATGAAGCACACCCTACCCTTGCTTCAAAGCACAGTCATGGTCAATGAATAAAAACACTATAAATAGGGCCCTTTGTAATCAGTTTTAGTCATATTTTAGAATCCTTCTTCAAGGTTTTAGGCTAGTCTTCTCTCTTCTCTTGCTTTAGGCTTTCTTTTATACAGTTCATACAGTTTTATTGTTTCAAGATTTTAAGAGTTTACAGTTTTATTTGGAGATTTCCAGAGTTCCTGCTTTTGTTCTACTTCTTCTTCTTCTTCTCTTTCTTTTTCTATTTCTTCTTCTTCTTCTCTTATTTTCTTCTACTTTCTTTGTTAATCTACATCTATTATGTTTTCTTTTATTTTAAATCTTACTTTTTGTTTCTGTTCTTGATCTTCTTCTCTTCTTTATTTATTTTCTTTTACTTCTTTAATTTTCTGTATCTCATTTTTGTTCTTTTCTTTCTTTGTTTCTTTATTATTCTTGAACATTATGCTTTCTTTTACATTAATGAATCTTGCTTTTCTTTTTACT
>JANHAO010017437.1:0-13971 GCA_026873985.1 Saraca asoca
TTTATTTTATAAGCATCATTTATTATTCTTTATTTTCTACTACTCCCTCTATTCTTTAATCTATCTAGATAGTTAAACTGCAAAGATTTCAGTACTTAAAAAGAAGCGAAACTTCCCTGAGGGATCGACTCGTATTTTTCGATTCTTTACTACACCTACACCGTGCACTTGCGGTTATTTTAAAACGTACAACAAGTTTGTGCTACATCAATCGGTAACTCCAATTAGGATCCTAATTATCCAATTAGCTTCCAAATACAAAAACTTATTTTCTTAAAGACTTCCACTTTTACAAATCAAATAAGAATCTAATTTATTTCAAAAGAGAGTATACATATTTTACAAATGTAAAAAAGGGCAAGATCATTTTATTCTAGTTTTTTTTTTTGAAACCTATAGTTGGTATCAGAGCTTCTAGCTCATAATACTCTCTTATTTTTAAAGGGATTATAGATTCTAGCTTTACATTGCTGCCTGAATGTCCTTCTTTATATAAACCCCCTGGTTTTAATGGACATCATTATATCTACTGAAAGCAAAAATCAAAGGCTTTATTGAAGCTACTAATATAGATATGTGAGAAATTATAGAAGATGGATATGATCCACCTAAAACATTGATTAATGGAGTTATAAATCCTAAACCTAAGTCATTATGGTCTGAAAAGGAGAGGAAGAGACACCTCATTGCTTCCAAGGTCAAATGGATCTTCTCCAAGTCTCAGTCCCCTAATGAATATGAGAGGATTTTAAACTGTATCACTACTAAATAGATTTGGGACACTTTAAAAGTAGCACATGTAAGAACTACATAGGCTAAGGCATCTAAAGTGCATGTCTTAATTTCTGAGTATGAAATATTTAAGATGGAAGAAAGTGAATCAATTAGAGACCTTATCAAAAGATTTACTACCATCACTAACCATTTGATGTTGCATGAAAGAAAATTTGACAATACAAATTTAGTGCATAAAATTATGAGATCTCTTACTGAAGAATGGCACCTAAAGGTGACTGCCATCAAGGAATCACTTAAGATAGGGATGCCAATCATTCAAAAGCTTTATTAGAATTTAGAAGAGCATGAATTGGAAGTGAAGAGATATAGGAAAAATGGTGATGACAAAAGAAAGAAAACTTTGGCGCTGAAGGCTGCAAAGACAACTGAATCTGATGATAAAGAATCAGATGGTGATGCAAATACAAATGATAAAGAAGATTTGGCCATCCTAAGCAAAAAGTTGCAAAGAATTCTTAGTAAAAAGAGGAGCAGAGAAAAGAGAAAAATTGCACCTCAAAAAATAAATTAGAATAAAACTAAATAAGGAAATTTTGGTGTTAGCACTACTCCCACTTGTTTTAAAGGCAAAAAAATTGGACACATTAAACTAGATTGACCAGTCTAACTAAAAAGACAACTTGACAATGAAAGGAGGAAAAGAAAATTGTCCTACAAGAAAGCTAATCTAGCTTTTTAGGAAGATGAAAATGCTGATTCTAGAGAAGATGAAGAGAAAGAAGAAAAAGCCCTTCTTTGCCTCATGGCTAAACTGGATGATGATAACAAGATATTTGGTAGTGAGTCTATCTTTTACTCTAAAGATGAATTTAATTCTTATAATGACTATAATTCTTCTGATGATGATAGTAATTAAGAAATTGATGTATGCATTGAATTGTATGATTCATTACTAAAAGCCAAAAATGAATTAGAGTAGGCTAGAGCAGAAAAAGAAAATTTGGTTAAGAAAATCAGGCAATTAGAAAAAGGAAAATAATGATCTAAATACCCTAGCAAAAAAACTATGGAGTGAAAGTAAAGCATGAGGTCAATGCCAAACTTATAAATTTAAGATAGACAGTTTATCAAAAGCATTATAAAGCTTTACAAGTAGTGAAATGAAACTCAATAACTTTTTGAATGATAAAAAAGACTTTCATAGTAAGATTGGCTTAAGATATAGATAGCAAAGGAAGAGGTCAAAAAGAAATCATAGACATATTACTTGCTTTTACTACAATAATAAAGGACACCATATTAAATACTATCCATATAGAAATGGTACCTATAAGGTAAAACCAAATGAAAAGCTAGTTTGGTTACTTAAGGCATCCATTTCCAGAACAAATTTTGTTGTGACTACTAACAAAACTGGACCCAAAACTAGTTGCATGCTAGCAAAGCAAGCATAAATTCTATTTACAGGTTGCATGGGAGAAATAGAAGCAACTGATGATTTTAGATAGTAGTTCCACTCACCACAAGACAAAGATTTTTAATCCTTTAACTTCAGTAAATTTTAATATCTTTTATCTTTTATGCTTATTTGTTTTTGTACATTGCAATTACTAACTTAGGCATCAGAGCTTTCCTTGAGTTTATTTTGCAAGCACATAGTGAATAAATTGAGTTTTCAATGGTTTTAGGCAATTCATTGGTTGAATAATCGATAATGAAAACACTTCTGAAACAAAACTATAGAAAGACTGAGTTTAGAACTTCCTAAATCGATTCAGTAATATATTCAAATTTTTTCAGTATTTATATTAAGTTTTTGAATTAATTCACCTCTTGAAAATTTCAAAAAAAAATTTCAATGTTTTGGGAAGACTTCAAAATTTCTAAAATTTTTCATTAAACCTGGATGAATTGATTTCAAATTTGATTTGAATAAAAATCTTATGAACAACTCAAACCCAAAATTCTAGAATCAATTCACATAAGAAACTCATGAACAATTCAAACATGAATTGATTCAAGAATCAATTCTCTTATGAAACTTAAAGAACAACTCATATCAGAATCGATTCATACTTAAAATTTTGCTCTCTGAATTGATTCATGAATCAACTCAAAGCATGATCCTATATATATTAAATTAATTTTGAACTCATTTCGTTGTTTCACTTTTAGCCTACACCAAAAACTTTTCAAACTCTCAATCAAATCTTGATCCTTAAACACTTTTTACTCAAAATTCTTTCACAAAAACATTAGAAACACCCAATCTAACAATTCTAACTGATTAATTTCTCCAAAACTCCCCAAAAATCAAAAACTCCTAAAATCTATCTTAAAACCCTAACTACCCAAACTTCATAGAATCTTCCAGCTTTCACAAAATCTTTCAAAATTTTCAAAATGTCTAAGAGAATCAAGCTATCAAAAAAAAAAGAAAGGAAAAGCAAATAGCCTAACCATCAACACCAGTAGAAAAGGAATCGCTCTTCAACTCACAAAATGAGTATGCTACCTTTCTTCAATTGGCAAGTAGGAAGGTAAAACCCCTCAGATGCTTTAGTGATCAATTGTTGAAAACTACTTATTTGTCAGAACTATTAGCTAAGTATAGATTAGAAAAAAAATTTACACAAAAGGGAAACACCTACCCTAGGCTTGTAAAAATGTTTTATGCAAATCTTGCCAATACTAATGGTAAACTTTCATGTTATGTAATGCATAAGCATATAATTATTAATTCAAAACTTTTAGTGAAAGAATTTGACATTGATGATATGCAACCAAAGCTTGCTATAGTATCCTTTCCTGACTATAGCAGGGAATTAGCCATTAGGATGCTTTTCCCTTATTCCACCCCAAAGGATGGAAATGGGAAACTACTCATTACTGGCTTATCTCCTGAAGATAGGATATTGCATTATGCTTTGTGTAAAGTGATTTTGCCAAAGATCACAAATTTTACACAAATTATGGAGGATGAACTATTTTTAATGTAGGTTATTAAAAATCAACTTGATTTTAATATGCCCCACTTTATCCTTAAATATCTAGCTGATTATTCAAAAAGGACAAATATTGGGTACCTCCCATATGGCATGATCCTTACTCCTATCTTTGCCAAATTTAAAATAAAATTTTCTAATGAAATTCAAGTTTTACAAATAAATCCAACTATTATGATTAGTGCATTACATTTTCACAAAATAGGACTAGAAGAAAATGAACAAGGAAAATGGGCTAAGAAAAGGTTAAAAATTCCTCAAACAATTGGAAGAGCCACAAGCTCAAAAGCAGCTAGGCTGTCTAGTGAAGCTGAATCAAGAATAATTGTGGTTGTAAAAAGAATGAATAAACATATGAATAACCAAATGCATTAACTGATAGACAAACAAGAAAACTTGATTGGGTTAGTAGATGATAGACTAGGTGCAATGAAACTTAATAACAGAAGACATGCCACTTAAGTAAATGAGAGACTCAGTTCCATTAAGACTCAATTACATGCAATCACATAGTGAATGCAAGAACAAGATGAAGAGGTAGAACTTCAAAGAATGGATGATCAAGACCCTCCACCTACTGAGTAAGCTGTGTATTCATGATTCTCTATTGTATCCCTTAGTTCCATACCCCTGTTTCATTATTTTTGTTGTTCCAGATTATATTTTGATGATAATCATGTAGTTTGATATTTTGATGTTCTATATTCTAGATATTGTATCCTGACATTATTTTGACATTTGATTCTATTAACGGTGAAATTTAGCTCAAGGTGCCCAAACTTCAATCAACCAGGATGGTTCCTGAAACCCCAAACTGCAAGCTAGGAAATGCAAGCATGAAAAGGAAAAGAGAGTGAAGAGGAAGAAGAACAATGGACACCAGAAGCCTTTTTATCATGGTTTAGCTAAAGCCAATCGGCCCCTATGTCCATGGTGGTTTGTATTTGCCTTTAGGCTATGGTTTCTCTCTGAGCTTCAATACAGTTATAGTATACAAGCTCTCTTTGCATTTCTATAGGGTTTCTACATGTGTCCCCCTTTTACAATGATCTTGTTCCCCCTATTTATAGGGGCTAGAAGATCACAAATATAAATTAACAAATTGTAAATCTATTACATTAAGTAATAAATATATTTGACAATAAGACTTCTATAAATCAGCTTTTGTAGTTTGCTTTCTATTTGTGGGCCCCCTATAAGATGCTATTTGTAGAAAGGCTTTGTAAGTTGTTTGCATGTGGATGTGTTTTCGATTTGACCATAACAAGCTTTTGGTTAGGAGAGGCACCACATCCTATAAGCTAATGCTCTTGTCCTGGGGTCATTGCTGACCTTCGGGTAATGAGGTTGGGCTTGCATTGCATTGAGTGAATTGTTGGCTACGCAAGCCAAAACTCTTGGTTATCTTGGGCTTGCCTTGGCTTTGTCTTATGCCAAAGATGCAGCTCGTGACTTGGTAACCTCATTTAGTGACCTTAGGGTCAGATGAACTAGGCTTCTTCCTTCAAACTTGCCTTTTGGGCCTTTTGTCAGCTAATTTATGAAGTTCTAATTTTTGCCCATAACATTAGCCCCTCAACTCTCAGTTCGCTCCGTGAACTAGGAGTTGTAGTTTGTTAACAAAGGCTAACAAATTGAGATATGTGATGTTGTCATTGAAGTTCTTATTTCACCATTTTATTTGCCCTTATCATCATTACTGCATTTAATATGCACACTTCCCCATTACTGACAATACAATGATAACTAAACCCTGGCAATTTTCTAGACCATTAGATCTTGGGTAGTTGATTGCTCTTTGAATCAAACAACTGGGTGACCAAAACCATATAAGATAAGAAAAATTGCACTTTTCCCTCTTATTTCTGAAAACTAATGTTTTGCTTTTCAAGTTCTTGAGTAGCAGTTCTCGGTTTCATTCCCCTATTCTACTAATTTTGCCATTGTTGTTGCGGTCAATCGATCGTTTCATCCAAAAGTCATCTTGCCTCCATTCATTCAGGAATTTGATTTGCCATTTTGACATGGTAAGCCTCCTCAAGACCCATGCTCTTAAAATGTTCTTCTTTATGAGTTTCTAGTATTGTGTTGCTTGGTCGATAATGAATGCATGTTTATTTGTGGGCATTTTGCTTGCTTGTTTTTGGCTAGATTTAGCTTTCTTTCCCCTTAGGGGTTTAGTAGTCTGGTAGGATTTATTGATTAAATCCTTCTAGGTTTTCAATAGTTTAGGTCTCTATCATGGTGGCTTAAGGCGTGTATGGTCTGCTGCATAGGAAATTTTTGTTTAGGGAAGGGTAAGATTAGCTTTTCTGATAGGGTCTATTCGAAGTGATCTGGTTGCTTGAAATAACCTAATTACCTACCCTTTTATGTAGATGCCTGTAGCTTACAGACATAAGAGTCACTATATAAGGAGTAACGATGAGCCTGATTCCTCAGCTTGAAATGAGGAGCTGGCATTCACCTCAACTGAAGTGACCTCCAGAAATGGAGAGGTTGCTGAGCAATCTATTCAACGTGATCTTAGGGAGGAGTAGCTGGTCACTAAGAAGCCTTTAGATCATTCAGTATTTAAACATTACCCTTCGACCATCGAACTAGACAAACTCAAGGGCATAGTTGAATGCTACCATATCCCCAAAGGTTGCTGTGTCATGGCACTTTCCCCTAATGACCATGCAGCCCATCCACCTCAAGGCTTTATTGATGCCAATACCTAGCATCTCAATGTTGGGCTTAGATTTCCATCTCACCCATTTATTATTGATCTGCTGAACAAATTGAAGCTTTGCTCCTTTTAGTTGACCCTAAACTCCTACTCCCAACTCACTTCTCTCACACTCATGTACTTGAGAAGTAATTTTTCACCACCATATGCAAGAGTGTTGTGTCATCTTTACAGCATTAGGAGCACAGGTTCTCTGGATAGGATCTATTACCTCTCAACTCACTGGTTTAATTTTAAGAAGGTTTTGCCTTAGGGCGATGCCAAAGGTAAATCCAATGTAAGACAATATAAGATTCACTGGTTCTACATTTTGTGCCCATCTTTGTATCCTCTTCATCACTTCAATTTTGTTCTAATGCCTGGTAAGCGAGCCAGGGTCATGCGAGCTACTATGAATTCATATTTTTGTTTCTAATGTTTAGTTTTGTTCTTTGCAGCCGGGGCTGGCAAGGTAAAGCCAGTGCTTAAAGCTAAGGAGGTTGAAGTGTTATGTCAGTTTCTCACTATTATCAATCTACAAAACAATTTTAAATTTGACAGTGACCTCTTTTAATCCCATAAGCTTATTCCTACATTAAACACTGAACTCACTAGAAAGATTGGAGCTTGCCAAGTAAAGGAAATCAATCCTACTCATTTTGAAGATTACGAGGAAATGGTGAAGCTCCTTCTTTGAGATCCACCTTTTGATGAATCTGAAGAACTTGAGGCCATTGTGATCGTGCTAGGTCCTGATGCTACGACGACCCTCACTATTTTAGATCAGTCTCCTCCTATACTGGTTGTAGAATTTTCTCAAGAGTTAGCTCCTATCTCGTATTCTGAGGTGATTGAGGTAGTGGAGTTCACAGTTGCATCCAAGGCCCATGCCAAGAAGTAAAGAGTAAACAAGGGGAAGAAGGTCACCACTTCCTCAAAATGGATAGCTCACAATGTTACAGCTGAGGAGCAGCATTCGAGCCTTGGTCCAAGCACTCAGGGGTACTTTAATTTTGTCCAAGAGAATGTAGAAGAGCTCTTGGGATCTCGCACTAGCTCCCAAATGTTAGAAATAGATAAGATCTCAAGTTGGAGGCTGATGCCCTATACCACACATCAAGGCTTGTTGGTAACTAACATCCTTTCACCTTAATTATTTTACTCCTTTATGATCTAACATGACCCACTTAATTTTCCAGAGTCTGCTAGGGTAAGTAAAGATAGGGGAGACACTCCAAGCTTGGGAGGAAAAAATGCTAACCTTGTACATGACTGGGCCGCTGCAACTGCTAGGGTGCTAGAATTGGAGAGTAAAGCAATAAATGCTCAAAAGGAGGCTAAGGAAGCTCGTTCCCATGAAGTGATGAGTCACGAGGCTATCACAGTCGATCTTAACAAAATTGTTGAAGAACTATTGAGGAGGAGACATAACCTGAATGTGACAATTTAGGGTGTCAATGTAGTGATGCGGCAAACTAAAGCCACTGCATGGAGGGTTGAGGCTACTAAAAAGGAACTGGAAGCAGCCAGGATGGAGGTCACTCAAAAGCAAGAAGAGGTCACTAGGATCAAGGTAGAGACTGTCGAGCTGGTGGTGAAAGCAGTAGAAAAAATGGAATCTAAGACCTTATCCTCCTTCCTATACACTCTATAGGGGTTGCACCTAGATATGGACTTTTCATTCTTCAAATGAGAAGCCCTTGAGACTATTGAGGGCTTCAAGAGGAAAGCTGTTAAAGCAGAACCTCCTATACATGTGCGAAGTCCATGAGTGGAACCCCTTTGTCAAAGGCACAATTCAAAAAGAAAACAGTCCTCAAGTCATGGAAACCCCTATTGACCAAATAAAAGACAAATAGCTTACCTCAAGCATTAATTCCTCCTTCCATAAGAGCTCAATCCTTGGAGATCAGGTTTCCTAGGTTTGATCTTATAGTTTTGCATTTCACTTTTGAACTTTGCATTTGGTCTAGAACTCTGCATGAATTTACCTCACTGAAAGAGGCATCAAACAAATATTTCTATTTTTCCTTTGCATTATGTTGGATATAAAAGACTATGCAAATTTCCATAAACGGATTCCCATAAATCACAATTTAACAATTGTTGGATAAAATGAACACTTGGTAGGTCAAATGACCTCGGACAATAGAGAAAAACTTATATAAATGGGCTTGAGCTAATAAATCATGACTTAAAAGGATATGTGCTTTGTTAAGCGACCAATCGATCGCATCAATCCATCTCCAAGGGCAATGAATTTGAGCACTAGAGTACTTAAGCTTATAACAAGATTGAGCACTGAAGTACTTGAGCACCTAAGTTAGCGTGAGATAGAATGTCTAAATAAATCGCATGGATATACTTTTCCATATTGGGCTGCATGAGAGCCATGGGCATTAGGTTGAGTGAGGGTTGTGAATAATAGGTCGCATGAAAGCCACAACTTAGCAGGAAAGCTGGCAATAAGTACTAGAATGAGTTCCAAGGGGCCTCAATTAAAAAGCTAGCAATCAGTACCAGATTGAGCTCAGAAGGCCTCAGTTGAAAAGTTAGCAATCAATACCAAAATAAGCTCCAGAGGGCCTCAGCTGAAGAGCTCTGAAAGGCCTTAACTGAAAAGCTGGCAATCAAACACATACACATAATGCCCAAAAGTTGGTCACATGCATTCATAAGGTGGCAATCTCATGCCATGGGGCGGTCTTGTGCCCAAATGGTTAGCAATCTTGTGCTAAGGAAGCTATGTCATGGCAATTTGATCATATAGTGGGGAATTTGACCTTTTAAGCATGACTCACTTCCAGATGAGGAATGGGGGTGAGATTGTTTTTGCATAAGAAGGGCAAGCAGATGTCAAGTGCTTCAACCTTGGAGAATCTCAGCCCCATTTATATTCAATAAAAAGCTCAGAATTGCTAGTTAAGGGTTCTTCACCTCACTTGCATTTAAATGGAAGAATTGTTCCTCAACCAATAAGTCTCAAAAAGAATAACACTACAAGATAGCCAAATTTGAGCCAGAGCTCAGACTTTCCTAAAAATTTACCCATAAATTATCTATTATTAGAATTCATAGACAAATTTAGGATATTTTTTACATCTAAACAACATATATCAAAAAGAAAAGATTAATAGGCTAGAGCCATTATCATTATGGTCGCTGGGGCTGCTAGGATCGCCATCTGGGAGATTACACCACATAGTCTCGTAAACAACCTTTCTTGATCAGATCCTTAATAACTTCTCTAAGTGCTTGGCATTCTAAAGTATTATGCCTAACTTCTTCATGGTAGGTGCAAAGCTTGTCCATATTTCTAAACCTATTAGGAGTCGTTATGGGGTTAGGCCTCCCGAAATTCTCCCTATCCTTTTTAGTTGTGAAAATGTGCTCCTAAGTATCTAAAAGAGTGCTATAGTTGTCATGGCGACCTTTGTGTTGATGTTGCTTGCTTTTGGACCAGAGCTACATGCATTGTCCCCGTGTCTAGACCTCTTTGAACTAAAAGTTTCTGTCCACCTAATTTCCTTAGTGGCTTACTCGTAAAATTCAACCAAGTCCTTCATTGGGGATTTGTATATATCCTCATACAACTTTCCATCCTTACGAAGTCCAACTGAGATAGCTATGAGATGCTCTCATCAAACTAATTTTCCACATTACAAACCTCATGCCTGAATCAGGCAATATAGTCTTTTAGAGATTTATCCTTTTACTGGAAGATCATTGTGAGATGGCAAAGTGGTGCAAGCTGCCTTTTCAATGATCTATATTAATCAATAAATTTCTTTCGGCATTATTCCTAACTGCCAATGTTGTGACCTGGGAGGTTTCTGAACCATGCTCGGGGAATATCCCTTAATGTAGCTAGGAAGATACGACACCTGACTAGAGTGTTAGTTGTTTGGAAATCCATCTAGACATTAAATGTGTCTAGGTAGTCATAGGGATCACTGTCCCCATTATATTGTGACATCATGGGGACTTTAAGCTTGCAAGGGAAATGCTACTTTTCTATCTCACTGGTAAATAGAGTCCTCTCTTCATAGGAATCTCGATTATTCTGAGCTTGTGGGCATCCTTTCAATTGTTTTACCCTCTAGAGCAACTCTTCAACTAGGGGGTCTCACACCTCAGCTCGATGGTTGGTTCGAGGATGTCTATCGTCCCCTTAATTGGGGGAGTAGCAATCTAAGGCTGTACGTTTGGCCCGGCTTAGGATTTCTTCTTGAAGTGAGTTCTTGTGTCATTGATCGCCTTCCTCATTGCCTTTATGAGCTCGATGGACCTCTATCTTCAACCATGAATCGTGTGAGTGGACGAATCCAACTCATAGATGATTCCCTCTGTGAGATTTCTCCTATTACGCTCCTGGCTATTAGGGTTCTCCTTCGGGGACTATAGGCTCAATTTGTCCTTACATGCCTTGGGATTATGCATGAGTCAGCACTTTAACCACATCAACCAACTCCCTAACTATGCCCTCAAGTGCCTCCTGATGCTGGTGCTATGCTCGAACTTTGTCATTCTCAGGAGCAATAAGCTGGTGAAGGGTTGCTGGTGCCATGTCAACACCAGTACCTATTGAGGGGCAATAAAGGCACTCGTAGTAGGAAAGACAAAGCCTCCCAATGATAACCCCTGTTACTCTACAAGACCATCAAGTTAGCTCGAGGTGGCTCCAGTGCTCCTGGTGATTCTTCCTCTTACCATTGTAGCTGAATAGTGAATTAAAGAAAAAAGATCCAATTATGGCCCTTCCTCTAGCGTCAAACTGTTAATAGTAAAATTTAGATTAAAGAGCCCAAACTTCAATCAACTAGGATGGTTCCTGAAACCCCAAACTGTAAGCTAAGAAATACAAGCATGAACAAGAAAAGAGAGTGAAGAGGAAGATGAACAATGGACACCAAAAGCCTTTTTATCATGGTTCGGATAAATCCAATCAACTTCTACATCCACGGTGGTTTGTATTTGCCTTTAGGCTGTGGTTTCTCTCTATGTTTCAATAGAGTTACAGTATACAAGCTCTCTTTATATTTCTACAGAGTATCTAAATGTGTCCCCCTCTTACAATAATCTCCTTCCCCTTATTTATAGGGGCTAGAAGGTCACAAATGTAAATTAACAAATTGTAAATCAGTTATATCAAGTAATGAATTTATTTGGCAGTAGGACTCCTGCAAATCAGCTTTTACATTTTGCTTTCTATGTGTGCGCCCTTTATAAGCTACTATTTGTAGAAGGGCTTTGTAAGTTGTCTGTGTGTGGATGTGTTTTTGATTTGACCATAAGAAGATTCTGGTTAGGAGAGGCACTGCTTTATTGAGCTATTGCTCTCATCTGGGGGTCATTGCTAACCTTCGGGCAGTGAGGTCAAGCTCACATCACATTAAGTGAATTGTTGGCTACCTGAGCAAAAACTCTTGTCTATCGTAGGCTTTCCTTAGCCTCGTCTTGTACCAGAGATGCTGCTCACAACTTGGTGACCTCATTTAGCAACCTTAGGGTCAGAAGAACTGGGCTTCTTCCTTCGAACTTGCCTTTTGGGCCTTTTGTCAGCCCATTTACAAAGTACCAATTTTTACCTATAATGGATTCAATATTCTGATGTTATATTCACTACTAGTTCTATTTTTTGAATTTCAAAATGTTGATTAATTTTTGACTAAATTGATATATGAATATTGATTGAGTTCTAGATATTATGATTGGATTTTGAATTCTGAATTAGTATATGGACTATTCTATTCTAATCTAATTTCCTTCAAATCTTTTTGGTATATTATTTTTCATGAATGTATTATTACTTTTTTATGTGCCAAAAAGGGGAGAATAATGATTTTAGATAAGAATTTTAGAAAATGAAGAAGTAAGAATTTTAAACAGAGAGACTAAAGATTTTAGTTAAGAAAATAAAGGATTTTCGAAAGGATGTTATCTTCAATTAAAAAGGGGAAGATATGAATGAAAATTGAAAATGGAGATATAGTAAAGATGATATAGTATATGAATAAAAGTAAATTCAAAAGGGGAAGAATAGATAAAAGAGATAAAATAAAAACTAAAAATAAAATGAGCTTTTAAATTTTGAAAAAACAATATTTTTCAAAAACTTTGATCTTGTTGACGTTGGATTTTGGTCGTGCTCCAAACTCCAGCCAACGGGGGATTCTTCGGGATCTCAAGCCTACTTCTGGTTAGCTGATAAGAAGAATAACCAAAAGTGAAATGGGATGGATGGAATAGTAAGAAGAAAACACCAGAGTTAACGTGGTTCGACCAAATCCAAATCTTGCTGGACCCTATGTCCACGGTGTGTATGATATATATTAGTAGGATTACAAATGGTTTCTGCTCTCTCTTCATTTTTCTTCTTACAGAGTTCTTTTGTACATCTCTCATCCTCTCTCCTTTCTTTTACCGGGTCTCCTCTTTTACAGAAGGAAGAAGGAGACATGTATTAATTACAAGCTACAGTGGAGTTTACATTAAGTAATAAATAGAAAAGATAGTTATAAGCTACAATTTGGCTGTTGCAGTACATAGGCTGCGAGGATGGGCCCCTCTCGTCAGTTATAGACTTTAGCTTGTGGCCGTTACGCGGTGTCGCTTCTATCATGTGGAAGATCTTGTACCTCCGTGCTGGGATCGGATCATCGCTCAGCGAAGTACAGTTCACTGAGGAGGAGCTCGCTGAGGAGAACTCGTTGGGAAGGAGCTCACCGAAGAGAGGTTCGTTGATGTGCTTCTGGCGATCTGGTGACCTCTTACCTTTAGTGATCCCAAGTCTGCTGCCTTGCCTTGGACCGATTTCCATATACAACATCAGCCCCCTAAATCTTAGCTCTTGCAATGGGCTGGGAGTTGAAGACCTTCCAGATTTCATTTGGTCAAAATTGAAACTGTCATTTTCTTCCCCCAGGTTTTGTTCTTACCGAAGCACATTGACTAATTATGACTGTACTAAGTTGAGTCCTTTCTGAGGCCATTAATGCGTGTGGTTGGGGGAGATGAATCTGGATTGATTAATGAACCGTCCCTTGCTCTATTTAAGGGAGAGACTATTTGCCAGCTTTATTGCTCAAAACAAATCATGGAATACCTTGATGAGCCACCATTAAAATTTTGGCTCTTCCTAGAGGTGTGTATGGTCTGCTGCATATGTGATTCAGAAGGATCATCTTCTTCGGTAACGTGGAAGGATCTTATATGGATCCTAGATTACATCCTCTCAGTCTCGCCGTGAGGCAATTATTCAGCTGGCAAAGTTCTTGAGGCTTCTTGGTTAGGTTTCTTTAGGAGGTGCAGGTGGTCAAGGGTAGATGGGATGCAGCACTGTCGTCGATTGTGCATTTGAAGGAAAAAAGAGTGACTTGCTGTTCTCAAAACACGACCATCCCCAGCTGGCTTCTTTTCCCCTTCTCTTTCTTTTTTGCTTTCTTTTCTTCTTCTTTTAGTGGGGGTTTCTTTTGCTCCTCAACTAGCTTGTACTCTAGGATTATCCGATGTGTTTCA
>JANHAO010017438.1:0-13968 GCA_026873985.1 Saraca asoca
TTTATGAAGACGTCGTACGCCGGCCGGGCGATTTTACGGTACAGATTGGCTGGCAAACGATGCATGTCTGTTTCAAGAAGGTAGGGTATTTGGGATCGAGACAAGAGAAGTTGTTTTGTATACGTGTATGTTTTTGTTTTCCTTGTTTTTTCCTCTCCTTTGTTGGTGGTGCAAGAAGAAAGACGTAAAAGGATCATACATATATATGATTTGTTTTTTGTTGTAGAAGCTCTGGGTGAAGACCCAATTTTCAAAAAATTTTGCTTGACTTTTGATGATGGGCAAGTCTTGCTATGTGAATGTTCGACCCAAGAAATTGCCCGCCAATCAGATAAAGAAGACAAAGCAAAAACGTAGAAGTCTAGTAATTTTTTTAGCTAAGTAGGGCCACTGCATACTCATTTTGTTCCCATTTTGTTCTTCTAACACGCATGTAATTTTTTGTTCCTTTTTACGTGATATACAAGGGACAAAAATTTAATATACCATTAACTATTGGTAAAATTAAGTCAAAATGTATTCTTATATTCTAATTTTACACAAATTTCAATTTTATCTCTTAAAGCAATTTTGTCTCTCAATTTAAACGATAATGTACACAAACTCACTTAATAGACTCATACTATTTGGTTTTATAACAAAAATTCTTACCAATCACCCAACATAACTGACATGGTGAATTGACAACAACATAATTGCCAATGTAAGATCTACAAACTGTTGCATTGTTGCTAAATGTAAAGTATTTTCCACACTTGTCTTCCTTCTTTCTTATTCTCATTTTGGTGGTATTAGTTGGTTTCTTTTTTCTTTTTTTTTTTAATCAAGTTATTTCCCTATTTTTTATTTTTTGGTCTGCCAGGTAGGATGCCATATGTGGATGTCAAGTAGGAATTTCAATTAGAAAACCAAAAAGAATTAAGACTGTTTGGAAGTGTTTTCAAGTGTTTTTATTTTATTATTTTTTAAAAACAATTATGTTATATGTATTTTCTGGTACTATAAGAAATGAGTTGGCAAAAGCCCAACTGGAAGGCTTAGATCACTCAGCTCATCACAACAACTAACTCCCAGCTCGCAGCAGCTAGCTCCCAGTTTTAGAGGACAGCTCTAACTCTTCAATAGCCAATATCAACTTGCAGGGCCCGCCTGCAAAAAGTAATTTGCAAAAGACAAGCCTACAGCCTGCAGAAGTCAACTTGCAGGAGACCAAATAGTCAACACATTTATTACTTAATGTAACATATTTACAGTTTGTCAAATTATGTTTGTACCCTTCCATGCTTTTATAAATGGGGGGCTTGAACCATTGTAAAAAGAGAGAGCAGATATGAGAAACTAGTAGAAACTCTATCAGAAGCCATAGCTAAAACTCTGTAAACATTCCTTCAATGTAATAAAAATATCTTCGTGGGTGAAGGGTGCGGTGTCATCCAGATTTGGCCGAATCACGTTAAAAAATCTCTTTAGTTCTTGTTGCTCTTCATCTTTCAGACATCTTCCTTTTCCTTTCAACCAAAGTGCAGCTCGAGGTTTAAGAACAACTTGGTTGACTGAGATTTGTGCTCTCCATACGAAGCAAATTTTACCATCAATATTTTGGCATGCCCAGTGGGACTCATCTGCATTCTGGTTAATTTTCACTATGATAGCTAATCCAAACAAAGCCAATAAGCCAATTTTCTTTTTGGGTCAGTTTGCAGCTAACCAACAAAAGGCTAAACCAATAGTTTTGTTTTGCTCGAAGCTCACCATGCACAAGCTATTGTTTCTTTGGTTGAACCAAAGCTAGTCTCGTCTTCATCATAAAGCAGCACATGAACCATCAAACTGCTTTGATTTGCTGCTCAAATTAGCTACCTTCACTTAACCAACTGTTGTCACCCATATCCTATAGACATAACAATAATTTGCAGAAATGAATAATGGCAGCGTGAAGTCAAGCTCACAATATGCAGCGATCTAGTTTGAAGACGAGCTTGCACAGCTATGAATTCAGAGATGAGCTCGCATGTAGCAACCATGCCGCAGGACGGTTCATTGACAAACTCACGCACCAACCATGCAATGACCAGCTTGCATCTAGCTGCAGCTCATTTCAATGTCAAGCTCGCAACCATGCAGCAACTCACACGATGGCGAGCTCACATCCAACTGCAGATCGTTTCAGTGTCAAGCTCACAACCATGCAGTAGGTCATATGATGATGACTTTATATCCAACTATAACTCGTTTCAATGTCAAGCTCGTAGCCATGTAGTAGTTCGCACGATCACGAACTCACATCCCATTATAGCCCATCTCAACATCAAGCTTGCAACCATGCAACAACTTATACAATAATGAGCTCACATCCAGCTGTAACTCATTTCAACGTCGAGCTCACAGCTGCCATGAAATAAGATCAGGTTCGACATGAACCAAGAACGGAGCTCCCCTTATGACCATGTAGAAACCAAGCTTAGTGGTGAGCTCATAGTAGTGACCATGTAGTGCCTAAGCTTGGTGACTAGTTCACACTATCATGCAGTGAAACACCTCCATGACAAGCTCTTGCAATGATACATAGCTCCAGGCCTGATGACCACTAGCCATGGTAGTGTGGTGTTGGATTTATGCAGCCATGCAACGTGTGCTAGCCTTTGATAACAAAATATTTCATTCATTTAATTGTCCTCTCACTTAGCATTTTAAGGTCCAAAATTGGCTTACTTTAGCTATGTTAGCGTATATTTATGATTTTGTGTCAATTTGATTCATTATGCAAAATACTATAGTTTTCAGTCATCTTGAGTAGTTTATGTAATCTAGTCATAACTTAAGCTACACTTGTCCAATTGATGTGATTCTTATCTTATAGGAAAGCTAAGACATGGTTCTACAAATTTTATGAAGACCTCCAAGGCTGAATCACACAATTAGATATCTAAAATTATAGTTAAATTCAAGACTAGAATACTATCTTGGGTAGCCTAACCTCCAAACATTCAATAGACCATATTTAGAGATATACAAGTCCAATTGAGGTGAAACTAAGCCCAAATGGAATCTGAGACATAAAGACAAATTTCTTATGAAGACTTCCAGAATTGTAAACATCAAATTGGGCATGAAAATGGAGCTGAATTTCATGATAGAAATGCTATGAAAATGGGCCTCTGCAGAATTTGATTTTAAGGCCCCTAATTGGTATGGATCTTGAGCCCAGTTGCACATCCCTTACTCCAGCAAACACTTAACCAACTGGAGAGTAGTAAAAGTTAAAAGCAAGTAGTCTACATTGAGCAAAACATGCAAGGGCAAAGGCAAAAACTACCATACAGCTTTCTACCTATTCCCACTAACCAGCAGCAGCTTTCCTTTTAACCAGGCAAACTCCTTTTAGTTTAAGTCTTTTGCTTCAGTTTTGTAAGTAGTTGAGAAGTAGTTTTAGTGTAGTTTTAGAGTAGTTTCTAGTAGGAGTAGTGTAGTTCATTTTCTTTCATTTTTCTTTGTATTTTCTACCTTCTACGGAAGGCTAAGTTGTAATCAGCACAAGGGGTTGACAAACTTAAAGATTAATGTAAAAATGTTGCTCCTTCATTTCACATTCAATTTGTTGGTCATTTCTCACCCTTTCCTCTTTATTTTTATTATGATATCTAATTTGAATGGATCTATTTAATTTAGATATTAATATGGTTATTGAGATTTTGATAATCACCTTAGAAGAGGATAGGAAAATCAAGCAATGTATTAAGATCTTGATGGATTGTTTGTGACTGAGTTCTGCATTGATCTTATTAATCATTTCAGGGATCCTTGTCATGATTGACAACAATTGAATGAATATTTAGTGATTAAGGAAGAATTAATCTCAAGCTAGTTAATTCCCTTGGCTGGTTGGTTTATTTGTTATTCTATTTTGTAGTTTCCATTAGTGTAGTTGTTAAATTAGTTTCTGCCAACCCTCCTTATTTCTAGCTCCTAATTGATTGATATCATCTCACAAATAATCTTTAGGTTCAACCTAGTATTGCCATATACTACAAGTATTTAGGTAACTCAGTTTTATAAATTTCTAATTTGATCAATGTCAACAGCTGCACATCAGCCTTCATGAAGAGGCAGCCGTAACTTTCCCTTTTTTTAGAAATAAATACAAAAAGTGTAACACTTCGAAAGCCTTTTGGAATTTTCAATTTAGCCATGAAGCCAAGAGTGCCTTTGGCAGCATGCATTACTCTACGGCTTGAACTCAATAATGTAGTTCAAGGGATCTGCAAGTTGAAGATGACATCGCGAGATAAGGTGCACTCTAACAACCTCCAGTTTGTACCATTAATCCTCATGAGCCCAATGTCAACAAATGAAAGCGCAACAACTTCTAGATTATCCCTTCAAATTTCGCAAGCTTAAATGCCAAGCTAAACAAAAACTCATTGCGAAGGTTTTGTCATACCAACTCCAATGACACTATGGCTCACATTTGGACAAGCTAAGTTATCATTCCTTATCTATCTAAATTAGCAAAATATAATTTCTTGTCCTTGCATTAAATATTTTATTAGTACTGGTTATACCTTTTTTCAGGGCTAAAGTTGTGTTATTGGGTACTCAGGTAGGTCGCACAAATGCACCAAGTGAGCACTCAAACTCATGTCAGCCAAGGTGCCCCCCACTGAAAGGGACAAAACCCCAAGGCAGTTGCCAAAAATAGGACAATATCTCTAGGCACAAGCACAAAGGCTAATTGCACCTCATTGACTCTGGCTACCCTCTCCTACGAGGCATCTTTTCAAGGCAAAATCATGTTCGGGTCAAACTCCACTGGGAACCCTAGAAGGGAACCCCGTTAACACTCTAAACACCTTGATCATTATACATCTGTGTGACCTCCCTTGGCCATTCAATATAGCATATGTTTTAAAATTATAATTTTCTGGCTGGAAGTCCATTTATGTTAAATCATATGATTTACTAATATTTAATACTGAAGTTGATTGACTCGTCAGGAATTCATTTTGCTTGAATCTTTTAAATTGTGGTTTGTAGGGACTTATTTTCTGTTGAACACTAAGCACAAAATTCACCAACAACCTCGTTCATCAAGGTGGATGCACACATAAACGTTCAAGAAAAGAGACTTAGAAGTGTAAAAGTCTAAAACAACACTGGAGAATATGTGTTAGCTTTTGCCAACAAGTTTAAGCTCTTAGTCTGCAAAGCGCACTAAAAGTTGGGGGCTAATGTTATATGCATTTTCTATATGAGAAATGGGCTAGCAAAAACCCAGCAAAAAAGTCAACTAGAAGGCCTAGATCACTCAGTACATCACAATAGCTAACTCCCAGCTCACAGTAGTTAGCTCCTAGCTCTAGCTCTTAGTTTCAAATGAAAGCTCCAACTATTCCACAACCAATATCAACTTGCGGAGTCCACTCACAGAAAGTAATCTACAAAAGACAAGTCTACAGGCTATAGAAGCTAACTTGTAGGAGGCCAAATAGTCAATACATTTATTACTTGATGTAACATATTTATAATTTATCAAATTACATTTATACCTCTCCATGCTTTTATAAATGGGGGCGCTTAAACCATTGTAAAAAGAAAGAGCAGATATGGGAGACTAGCAACAAACTCTGCTAGAAGCCATAGCCAAAGCTTTGTAAACATTCCTCCAATGCAATAAAAATATCTCCGTTGACGTAGGGTCTGGTGCCATCCGAATTTGGTCGAACCACATTAAAAAGTCACTTTAGTTCTTGCTACCCTTCATCTCTCAGATATCTTCCTTTTCCTTTCAACCAGAGTGCAACTTGATGTTTAAGAACAACACGCTTGACTGAGATTTGGGCTCTCCTTATAAACTAAATTTCACTATCAACAAATTTTAAAAACTATTTTTTAGAACAAAAGAACAAAAACATTGTTTGGATGCAAATTTTGAGAACAAGTATTTTCTTTATTTTTAAAGAAAATTGAAATATATTTAGTATTATTTACAACTTTTCCATTAATAAAAACTGTTGTTCTCCTTGTTTTTGAAAAATCCTTGTTTTTGAAAAAACCTAAAAATAGTTTTGCACAAAAACAAGAAAAACACCTAAATGGTGTTTTCTAAAAACTATTTTTTCAGTTACACTTTTACTAAAAAGTTTTTTAAAAAACAACTTCTGAAAATAATTTGTCATACAGGTTTTTTTGTTTTTGTAGAACAAAAAAAAAATAAAAAAAATTGTTTTCCAAAACAAAAAAAATAGGCTGCCAAACAAGCCCTTAGCCTCTTAAGTAAAATTATGTGTGTGTTTTTTTAAAGTTAAAGTACAAAATTACTTAAAATAAATCTTGGGAGATTAGATTGAAATTTGTGTGAAAATTAGGGATAAAAATGAATTTTAATTTGAAATTAACTATGATGTCATGCTAATTGCTAGTTGATATAGAAAAATTTTTAATTAATTTTAGGGTTCCAATTACAACAAATAAAAGGATAGGACATTTGGTTTTGTTAGCACAAGTTTTTAGATGTAAGACTACTCATTATATTTATAGTACATTGATCATGTAACCAATATGGGTTTGTCTAAGTCTTTTGATGTACTAAATTGGTGGGAGTTTTGTATTTAATGTTATAAAATAAAATGTATTATTTATCTTGAGATATGTTGAATGAAATATTCATGATATTGCATTTTTTTCATACACATTTTCTAGTTATAGCATATTATTAGAGATATTTAGATCATGTCTCATTATTTTGTTGAGAATGTTAATTCTCATTTGGCATCTTGGATGAATGCTAGAATCATTGTGTGAAGATTTACATACAGTCACAATTCTCTTTATGTAAATCTTGTTATGCACATCTTAAGTGATATTTCTATTGGATATCAATTCTTCTAGTTGATGAGGTGTAGGCATTCAATATTTGTGACATCAATATCCCTATCACATGTATTGTTCTGTACTATTGAAAACTTATGATCCCAATTTGACCAATGGGTGTAATAGTACCATAATTACCTTGGCATTATTTAAAGTGTCCACTAGGTATGAATTATGTAGTCTAAGTGCGAGAATTGTTAGAATTTCTCATATGAACCTGCATAGTTTATAATTAAAGTATGTCAAGTAATTGGCCCATTTAGTGATATAAAGTTAGGTTTTACTAGGTTCTTAGGTCTAAACAATATACTAGGTTAAGATCCTGTGATAAGTAGGAATTTGACCTTGTTAATCTATTTAAAAACAAGTCCCTACTTTCTAACCTCAAGTCAAACTTTATCTACACATTGGCTACAATAAAAGTTCTCTTTTGCTAGAGTTGTTTGAGAAAGGATTCTATTATATTGTACCATTGAATTAGATTATTAGACTATAACTATAAGGTGATCATGGATGTTGTAATGGGTTCAAATATGGTTAAATTTTAGACCTAATTTTTATTATTCTTGCACTCTAATTGTGTCATGATAACATAATTAATTGATCTAATTTCTCAAATTATTTTAACAAATGGTATCAGAACATGATTTAATTACACTATTTGGTTAATTGGATGTATAGATCTGAATAATGAATTTTATCTAATTAGCATAATTATGATTATATTGATCTAATTGTGGATGTTGCCAACATGCTAAGAATTTGATAAAATTATTTCATAGCTTTATGATTATTTAATATGTGATTTCATGTATGAATTTATATAAATATTATTGTTTAATTTTTTTCTTGTGTGATCTATAATGGATTGAGATTCTACCATTATATATGAAATTATACTCGAAAGGTTTTAGTATTTGCTATATATATGAAATTGGGCATAATGGGCATGTATGTATTTGCCATGTTTTAGTATTCGTCAATGTTTAGTTTTTTGGGTAATCCTTATGTTTGCATTCTACATATATGATTGGATAATATATGATTGCATATATGCTTTTGGGCAACTCTTGTACATGATAGCATATATGTTTTACATTATGATTGGACTGTTGCATATAATTTTGGGCAATATGTTTTTCTTCAAAACAAAAACACATGTCTATGCCCAAAGTAATATGTTTCTCCACCTTATTTGATTCAAAATCTTGATTGTTGCATGAAAATTTCTTTTGAAAAATTATCTGCAAAAATTTTAACATTTCAAAACAAAAACTCTAGATATTTAGGAGAGAAACTTTCAGGTTTGTTATAAAATATTCCATCTTTTTTTCTATTTTTAAAAATCAAATTTTATGTTGTTTTTCTGAAAAATTTGAGTAGGTTAATTGCAAATGTGAATTTAGGATGAAGTGGAGTGAAAATCTCACGAAAAAAAAATAATTTAAAATGACTTGGGGTACACCATCAGGCTAGGCACTTCCTTATGTCTATATCTCCATTTTGCAAGTTAAAATAATTTAATAATCAGGTGATATTTTGTACCTGATTGAGGCCCACATGTATGTAGGCATGTGAAGGCCATGCATCGCCTTCCCTACATTAGAAAGTGACGATGTTTATAACACTGTACTCCACTTTTTTATTTCAATTTTTGGACATTGTTTGGCCTATAAACTGTTTTTAGCATGTTTATGTGCATAATAAATAATTTTGTTGGAATCATTTTACTTGTGTTATGCAATTAAAATTTTGTGTAATTGTAAACCCACCTATTGTGGGCCTAATTGCACAACAATTTCTGAAAATTAAATGATTGATATGTTGGTTGGACTAAGGATATTGTTATATTAATAATGTTTAAATACCTTATTAATATGATATTATTAATATAACTAGTTGGCACAAGTATAGAATTAAATATTATATTCCTAGAATCTTAAACACCCTAATGGAGTAGGTTTTAGGGAAGTAGTATTTGATTCTTGTATTATGTTATAAGGTCTTAAATACCCTTTTAGCACTAGGTCTTATAATATGATATTTGGTTTAATTGCATAGTTTCTCTTTATGAGGAAAATATAAGCATGGTTCAAGTGTTTACATCCATTAATGAGTTTATGTATTCTCCTCAACTTTTTTGCTTGTGTAATTAACATTTATAAAGATGTTGAAAGGGACAAACTATGAAGACTGGGTTGAATCTCTAAAGCTATACCTAGCAATCACCAATATGGATTTGACACTTGGAAAAGAGGACCATGTTATTGATGCAAATTTAAGTGCAGAACAGAAAGCAAAGCATGAAAAGTGGATACACTCAAATTGAGTGTATTTAACGATCATAAAGTATACAATGGATAAGACCATTAGACAAAGCATCCCTGAAACTGAAAAGGCTAGGTCTTTTCTTGATTCCGTTGTTAAGAAATTTACGGTATTTGAGAAAGCTGAAAAAGGCCATTACCTCTCACTGCTTAAGAAGACCATATATGATAGTGTTAGTAAAGTAGGGAGCACATTTTGAAACTAGTTCATTATTTCAACAAACTGAAGAGCATGAATGTTGCATTGGGTAAAAGTTTATTGATTTGGCTTGCATTGGAGTCGTTGCCTTCTCATTTTGACATTTAGAAGACCTTATATAATACCTAGAAGGGTGAGTAAACAATCAATGAACTAATTTCCATTGTCAGTCAGGCAAAATAAAACTTGACAAAAGGAAAGGTTCAAACTATCAACTTAGTTTCACATGATTCATCTTCAGGAAATAGGATGAGAAATGATCAAAAGGATACATATAAGAAATTAACAACAGAGAGAAAGGTCAAAGTAAAGACAATTGCTAGAAGTCCAAGAAAGCACAATTCAAGGGGAATTGCAAGTTTTGCAAGAAAGATGGGCAAAAAAAGGCACATTGCTTCAAATATAAAAACTAAGTTGAGAAGAATAAGAAGAAAAGTGTCCTTCTAGCTCTAGTAGGCTTTGAATCCAACATAGTTGATGTTTCTTCATATACCTGGTGTTTAGATACTGGTGTAAGTATTTACATGACAAATTTTTACAAGCACTGAAAAATCTAAGGAGGCCAAACAATGGAAAGCTAATTGTCCAGAAATGAAGATAGAGTACAAGTGGAATACATTGGAAACATCTCTTTGTGTTTTTTGACAAGACAAGTATTAGAACTTAAAAACATTTTTATGTCCCTTACATGAGGAGGAATTTAATTTCAGTTGTTGCATTGGACTTTTTTGGATACTCTTGTATTTTGGCAATGGTAAATTTGATTTGCTTTATGATTTATGAGTGGTTGGTTCTAGTACTTTGTCTGATGGCTTATATCAAATCAGCCTCGATCCTGATTTTGCAAACTCTATTAATTTAGTGGTTAGAAAAAAAAAAAAAAAAGAAGAAGCAGAGTTGATAAGAATTTCTCAATGTTGTGGCATAGGCATCTAGGTCATATTTCCAAAGAAAAGATGCAGAGATTGATAAAAGAAATAGTCTTACATGATCTAGACTTTTCAGATTTTGACATGTGTGTAAATTGTATAAAGGGAAAATTTTCTACTACAACTAGAAAGGGAAAGAGATACAAAACAAAAAACCTTAAAATTGGTTCACATTGACATAAGTAAACGTATTTCATCATTGGCCATAAGTGGGACATAGGTGGTTACAAGTACTTCATCACCTTCATAAATGACTATTCAAGATTTGGATGGGTAGAATTGCTCAAGGAAAAATCAGAGTCATTGGATGCCTTCAAATCTTTCAAGGATGCAATTGAACTCAAGTTAAGAAAGAAAATTGTATCAATTCCTACAAAGGTGGTAAGTACTATGGCAGGTACAAAAAGAGTACAAAAAACCCTAGCCCGTTTGTCATGTATCTACAAGAGTGTGGCATTGAAGCTTATTTCATCATGCCTAGAACATCGAAACAAAATGATACGGCCAAAAGAAGAAATTAGACCTTTATAGACATAGAAAGATGCATGTTGGGTCACTCTTCGTTACCAAAGTTCTTATAGGGTGATGCCTTAAAGATTGTTGCCTACATCTTGAATCAAGTTTTGAGTAAGTCAGTACCAGAGACTCCCTATAAGCTATTATATGGCAAAAGTCCTAGTTTAAGGCATTTTCATGTTTAACGCTATAAAGTAGAGGTGAAGCCTCATATTCCTTTCATAAAGAAACTTCAATTCAAGACTATTTCTAGGTTTTTAATATGTTATTACAATGGCTCAAGAGGTAGTAAGTTTTACTATCTAACTTATTCTACCAAGGTGATTGAATCAGATAGGGCCATTTATTTTAGGACAAGTTAGATTGTGGGAATTAGACATCATGCATCACAACTTTCAGAGAAGAAAGTGTTGTAATTCCATTAGCACCATAGTCAGTTGAATCACCTTCTATCATTCCATAAGTTGATCCAACACAACCAGCAACAAAAGATGTTGAGCTAGTAGAATTGGTTAGTGATATTCTCTTAAGGAGGTCCAGCAAAGTTTTCAAGTCGGCTAACAATTTATAATAAATATCTGATTTATCTATAAGAACCATTATCTTTTCACAAGTTGTCTCTAATCCAAATTTTTCAGAATGGGTGAGTGTCATGTGAGATGAATTAGCCTCAATGCAAAAAGTCAAGTGTGGGATCTTGCTGACTTGCTTGCAGATTCTAAGATGGTTGATGTTCAAGCTTGAATTGAGAGGTATAAGGCTAGACTATTAGCAAAAGGGTACACTTGGAAAGAGGGCATCAATTATAAAGAAACCTTTTCGCCATTTTTAATTAAGGACTCATTTTGAGTTGTTATATTGTCAATTGCTCATTTTGACCTAGAGCTGCATAAAATGGATGCCAACACAACCTTCCTGAATGGTAATTTGTCAAAGACAATGTACATGAAATACCCATATCATTTCCAAGAGAAAGGTAAGGAATACCTTGTTTGCAAATTGAAGAAGTCCATATATGGCTTAAGATAAGCATGTAGACAATGATATCTCAAAGTTGATAAGATCATTACATCTCTTAGGTTTGAGGAGAATATTGCATATCAATGCATATAAATGATAAGTAGTGCGAGCAATTATGTGATCCTATTTCTATATATTGATAACATTTTTCTTGTGAGTAATGATATGAGTATGTTAACTGAGATGAAGCAAATGCTGTCGAAGTACTTTGAAATGAAAGATCTTGGGCATGCCTCTTTTGTCCTAGGCATTGAGATCCGTCATGACAGATTTCTAGATGTCCTAAGTTTGTCTCAGTATTCATATGTTGACAAGGTACTAAAAAGATTTAACATGTCAAAGTGTTCTCATGCTTCTTCACCTATTTAGAAAGGTGAGATGTTTTCAAAGGCCTAATGTCCTCAAAATAATGAAGAAAAAACAAAAATGAAAAATGTCTTATACACGTCAATCATATGTAGCCTCATATATGATTAAGTATGTACATGTCCTGATATAGCCTTTGTTGTGGGCATATTGGGGAGATACTTGAGTGATCCTAATCAAAGACACTAGACTACTACTAAAAAAGTAATAAGGTATCTATAAGTTATAAAAGATTACATGTTGACCTACAAGAAATCAGAAGACCTTATAGTTATAAGCTACTCAAACTCAGATTTTGCTGGTTATCTAGATAATTATAAATCGACATTTAGATATATCTTTATGAAGGCAGGAGGAGCTATATCGTAAAAAAGTAATAAACAATCACTTACAGCAACCTCCACTATAGAAGCAAAGTGTGTCATACTTTATGAAGCTACTCGTGAAGTTGTATGGTTAAAGAACTTCATTGCTGGCTTTAATATCAATGAAAGCATTTCGAGACCCTTAACCAATCACTACGACAATAATGTTGCTATGAACTTCTCTCTAAGCAATAAAAGTCTACCCATATAAAGCATGTTGACGTGAGATACCAGTTTGTAAAAGAGAAAATACGCGAGTGTGTTACTTGCATTGAGTACATTTCCACCAATCACATGTTCACAAATCCACTAACCAAAGGCTTATAGTTAGTACGTTCAAAGATCATCTAACAAACATGGGTTTGTCTAAGTCTTTTGATGTACTGGGTCAGTGGGGGGTTTTGTATTTGATGTTATTAAATAAAATGTGTTGTTTATCTTAAGATATGTTAAGTGAAATATTCATCATCTTGCCTCTTTTTTTTTTTGGCACATTTTCTAGTTATGACATATTATTTGAAACATTTAGGCCCTGTCTCATTATTGTATTCAAAATGTTAATTCTCATTTGACATCTTATGCGAATACTAGGATCATTATGTGGAGATTTACATATAATTATAATTTTCGTTACGTAAATCTTATTATGCACATTCTAAGTTGATATTCTTATTGAATATCAATTCTTTTGGTTAATAAGGTGTAGTTATTCAATTTGTAAGATATCAATATCCCTATCGAAAGTGTTGTTCTACACTATTGGAAGCATCTGATCTCAATTTGACCCATGGGTGAAATAGTATCATAATTACCTTGGTATTACTTAAAGTGACCAATATTTATGGATTATGTAATCCAAGTGAGATTTCTCATGAGGACCGACATAATTTATAATTAAAGTGTATCAAGGTAATTAGCCCATTTAGTGACATAAAGTTGGGTTTTATTGAATATTTAGGTCTAAACTATATACTAGATTAAGATCTTATGATGGATAGCATTTTGACCCAATTAATTTTATTTAAATATAGATCCCTACTTTCCAAGTCCAAGTCAGACTACATCTACCCATTGGTACAGTAAAAATTCTTTCTTTACTAGGATTGCTTGAGAAGAAATTCTGTCATATCACACTGTTGAATCGGATTGTTAGATTGTAACTGTGTGGTGATTATAAATGCAGCAATGGATTCAAGCATAATTAAATTTCAAATAAGTGTTTTATTATTGTTGCACTCTAATAATGTCATGATAATATAATTAACCAATCCAATCTCTCAAATTATTTTAACAAAAAAGCGCGCATGCAGCTCAAAATGGACATACAGAAAGCTCTTTTCAAGCATTTTGAAAATGATAGTCTCTATTTTAGTGCA
>JANHAO010017439.1:0-13980 GCA_026873985.1 Saraca asoca
TGATGTAACACAACTGTAGCTTGTAATTAATGCATGTAACTCCTCCTTCCTCTATAAATAGGATTACATTGTTAGAAGAGGGGAAAGGCCAAACTCTGTAAGCAAAAACTCTGCTAAAATCATTTACAAAAATCCCTGCCGTGGATGTAGGGTCTGGTGCCACCTGAATTTAGCCACCACATTAAACTCATTATTTCTCCATCCCTTCTTCCTCTTGGCCCATCTTCTTCTGCACTTTGGAAGCAATATTGGATCCCTGAACTCATCCTCATTGGCTAAAGTTTAGGTCTCTCGCACGAACCAAATTTCATCATTAACACCTAGTAAATAAATTGGATAATTATAACATTAAATCAGATCTTACACAGGGAATCAACCTCTGAGTAATATCGCAATACATTTTAATTGTCACACTGTAAAGAACCATGATTTTCTCATGGCCTCAAGCCATTCTCATCAATCATTATATGTTCAGGTCACAATATTATATTACTTTCTAACATTTCACAGAACTCAAACTTCACGTGAGTTTGTCTTACCACATTAAATTTCTTTTAGAATTTATTAGAATAATAGTTATAAATCATACTATTCATATGGCTTCAAGCCGTCAATAACCATGTCACATAATCAATTCATATTTTACCACATTCCAATGTATTCAAAATAACAATTCCAATAAACAATATAATAAAGAAAAGCAATGTAAACCTCCTTATTACACAGTTCCATCCATAACCCGCACAAACCCTGTTTTATCCCTCCAATACCCACCTTATGCCCCTCCACCATTTGGAATGCATAGATTCAGGATCCAGTTCATTATTTCCCGCCATATTCCATCATTCTCATATCATTCATAACATTGTATATCATACCATGTCTCTTGTACATGAACAAGCTTTACACTATATAATCATTTACAATGATTATAATGTAACAACAATCATCACACACTTTTTAATATCTTGTATAAGTTATCCAACTTTATACCAAATACTATTCATAATATTTACATTTCCACAATAACTGTCATTCATAACTTGCTATACTATGTTTCATAGGGAATTTTCAAGTATCTCAATAGCAACATTTTCATCACATTATCATATCATCTATCATTCACATATATTTTATATCATCTTTATCACATATATCACATATCATTGCCATTATATATCACTAGTCAATTCCTAAAGAATATTCAAATTTAGACGTCAATCATAAATGGATTCCATTATAACAAGTATCATGATCATTTTCCTATTATCCATGTATAGGTCATCATTTCATTACTGTCTCAAACACATTCTCTATCACATTATCTCTATAATTTGTGTATAAAAAATTACGAGGTTAATTAATATTACTTGAAATTCACTCATTCATGACTTCTCATCTATTTTATTCAATTGATTGTATCTCAAGTAAGTTTAGACCTAAAGAAATAGAATGGTTTTCATAGACAAAGAAGATTAAATTGAAAAAACTAGAAAAATTTTAGAGGTGTGATCAAAATTACTAGCAGAATCATGTTTGAAATTTGAGTAAAATCATTATCAGAATCACTGAAGAAATTCAAGTAAACATTAAGGAAATTTAGTTAAAAATGAGAGTCTATTCCCAAATTTTAATAACTTTTAGGAAGTTCAAATTTAAACACGATCCTAATCACGATCAGAATTTAAAAACAGAGTAGGAAATATTATTTTGAATCATACAAATTTAGTTCAAAATTTAAGTCAAATCATAAAAGCAAAAGTGTTAGATTTTTGCCACTCATTCAAGCAAATTTTGCATGACAATAGTAGAAAAATAGAGGAAGCAACTTTCTATTCAACCTTCTATGGAAAGTCTTTGTTTCAATATGTTTTGAAAGTATAAATGAGCTTATAACTTAGTTATTTTCACAACAAACCAAATAGCATCTCAACAGATCCATTCAACCTTAAATTTAGCTACACAATTACTAAAATCTCATCTTATCCATTTGAACCAACTAATCAACAAATCACAAGCAAGACATATCATAATTCACAAGAAAAGTAAGGATTACTCACCTTAGCAATTAGAAATAAACAAATCAAATAGATCTCACAAAAATCTTCAATATTCTTCAAAAACACAAAAGAAAAGTTTATTAGCTTTTAGATTTTCTAAGGATTTTTCCTCTTTAACAAATCATATTTGATTAGATTATAAAAGTAATAATAGATTCAAGCACTAAAACACCATAAAAATCAAATTAATTCATCGGTTGAATTGTGATATAAATAGTGATAGCAGATTTTAAAAATTCATAACTTAACTTTTACTCCATGAATCAACAAGATTCTAATGTCAAATTGAAGAAGAAGAAGAGAGGAATCAACTATAAAAATACAAGAAATTTACATAGAAGGATGAAGGATTACCTAAAGAGAGAAGGAGAGCTTCTAGAAAGAAAAACTCTAAGATGAAGAAGAAAATGAAATGTTGCTTGAAGCAACCAAAAATAACTTAATTAAAAAAAAGGGCAAACACCACTTAAGGGGCAAAAATGGAAAAGCAAAATTGGTCAACTCCTTTTGACTTCTTCCTTAACAAGTCTTGTAATTTCTTTTGTTTGGTAACTGTCAATTTCTTCACCTAAAATCCAAAATTGACATGCTCACCGATTGCCTATGGCCATGAAATTTTAATACAAATTAGTTAAATTAATTATCTTTATAATGACTATGAGTTTACACTTGTTAGGCACTTGTAGCCCTAGTTTTGATCTTTCCAAAGTTTTCCCAAACATTAAATTCCAAAAATACAAATTTTGCTCCACAAGCATTCAAATTGAGAACTATCACTTTTTGAATATTCCTATCATTCATAAAAAAAATTTCCACTATGCTTGAACACTTTGCATCCTAAAATTTACAATTTCAAATTCTAAAACTTTTCAAAGTTACCCCTTTCAGATTTCTCCAAAAAACTATTTTGTTATCAAATTTTGTTTTAGAAAATTTGAGATATCACACCATCATAAAGATCGATATAAATTGATAGCTTGAAATGAATAGGTAGCAAAGTGGCCATTACCATCGTTAGAGTGGGCGGCGATTTTCGTGGCAAGATAAGCCTACCTAGAGCTTTAGGTAAGGTCGATGTTTAAGTTTAATAGGTCATATGGTTCATGTGTATAATACATATGGTTTTACAAATGATGGCAGAAATCGGTCATGTTTGGCGGAGCCATGGTGATAATTACCAGGGGCTGGGTAGGTGGGTTATGGTTTGGAAAAATTCGTGCTTGGAAATGCTGATGGTTTGGTACTGGATTGACGAAGTTATTCATCAAGGGAGGAATGGTTGGATTCAAGGCTTACTTAGGTTGGATGAATGCTTGTGCAGTTAGTGATTCTATAGTACAAGTGGGTTGTGAGGTGAAGCAATATGAGGGCAAGGGAAAAAGGTGGAGATTGGGTTAACCTTAATAAGGATAAGGCTTAATGGATAGGGAGGTGATAGAGGAAGGGTCAGTCAGACTTGCACAGAACAAAGAGCTTCCAATTCCCCCTATAATTGGTGGACTTGCTCATCCAACCTATCACGCTCAAGCTTAACAATAATTCTATGAGTTTCCTCCGCCATTTGATCCTAATAAGGCCCATCTGAAGCTCTCTCACAGTGACAACACTATTCCAAGGATGGAACATAGGCAGAGTAAGGACAAGAGCATCGTAACATTTGAATGGGTGGGAAAGCTATAAACAGTGCCAAATGAAACTTTTTTACTAGAAAGGACTAGCTTAGAGGGTGGAGACTGGTGGAGAGGTTATTTACACAAAGAATAGTGTCAATTGTACATGATAGAGGTGAACCATTGAGTACACTCCTAGGCTCAAGTTAGCTTTAGAGACAAGAGTTTTAGTATTCATAATGAAGTTGATCCTTTAAGTGAGATACTAAAGGGTTTATATAGTCATCAATCACTCTATTCGTCATGCTTATGGATAAATGGGGAGTACCCATGTGTTCGTAGTGTACTATTAGCATAAGCAAAATTTTCACCTTGTCGTTAATGGTGTAGTCATGCCATCTATGCATGCCCATGAGTGTACTAACTTAGGTAGGGGTTACTAAAAGTTTACTTTAATTGGTTGTCAAGTTATGATTTGATCGATTAGGGGACCCTTGTTCACTAGCTGTAACTCTACTTGGCCTTATGCTACTACCTTCATGTGGCCTATCTTTTAAGGATTTAAGCTTGGCACATGATACTATGAGCTAGTCATTTGATTATGACATAGTCTTGACCAACCTACTCAGATGAATTTTAGTCGTTTGATTGTTTTCAAAGTTAGATGATTAATCACAACTCAAGAGCTTATTTTAGGTTGTTTCAATCATTATTGCAATAAGAGGGAATTGATCAAAATCTGAGAATTGTATTCATACTTGGCTATTTATAGTAAAGAGGGGTGTTATGCTATGAGGGATGCCACATGTTTTCAAATCATAAGGCTATTAATTTTATATTAATTATTTGCCCTTCCATTAAGTTCTAAACGAGGCTGGTCTGAGCATTTTAAGCTAAGTAAGTCTTCAATGGTTGATAGGTTCAGATGACCATTCAACCAAACAGAAGCTTATCAAATAGAAAGTTATTGTATGGTGTGCATAGTTAATTATACATAAATTAAATCTAAAATATAATGATATAAGCATGACCCTTGAGATTCATGCTTTAATTATCACAACCTCGAGCTCGTCATCCAATAGTTAAATACCTTGAAGAATTAATACCTTGAACTTTATGAAGTAAATCTTATTAGTTGGAGGGTTTTAATCTCCCACATTCATTTTAAAACCCCTTAAACTATGAAGGGTTCCTCACTTTTTCATTCAACACTTTCATGTTTTTTAACATTAAGCTCTCTTGGAGATTCCTATGTTCCTACATTTGATTTCTTGAACAATAAGTCTTGTCCCAGAACCTTTATTGCCATTCGTGCTCAGGTATAGAGACTTTAACCCTACTCATCTCGTATTTATCTTCAAAATTTTTCTTTAAAAGCATGTGCCTACCACCTGTTTGTTAAAATGCTTTTGTCAAAAATATGTCTTTAAAACTTATTGTAAATTAATACAAATGCTATGTTTAGGTTTGAATCCTAGTTGTGCAAAAAAAACAAAAAAGCTAACTTTTCCCATTTTCTTTCACTTAAAGGTACGTTTCATCACCCCTTCTAATTGCACACTTGTCTTGTCTTCATCTAGGGTGATTTCTTGAGCATGCCAGTGGTCGTATGCTTGTTCACAAACAAGAACCCTCTAACTCAAAAGGTTCAACATCCTCAAACATCCCCCTCATCAAGCAATGCAAAAATCAGAAGACTAAAGAAACTTTAGAAGTTAGCTTAAGTGTAATGGAAAGCCCTTCAAGAATTCCAAATGAGCTATTAATAGACAACAAAAATTCTCAGGTCAGGGATCATACTATTGATCTAAATGCACTTCAATTGATGTAAGACATAGAAGTCTACATTCTTGAATAACGAGTTATAAGTCAAGGCAAACTAGAAAATGGTGCTTTGAACTAGATCAATGCAAAAGTAATAGGAATTAAGGTTTCACATTTGTGGCAAATCCTAAAAATATCAAAAAAAGATTTATGAAGAGAAAAGTTATCCTGATAACTACCCATCAATGACCTATGAGGTTGCCCATATGGAAGATACAATCATCAATTTTGTGAATTGTTCAAAACTAAAATAAATGCTTGGAAATTTTATCACTATAAAACTTTAAATGTAATAAAAGTAAGGTCATCGTAACCCAGTGTGGGTAAATTTATACTTAACTAGTTTCTATTATAATTCATTGCTAGCAAGTTTTGATGGCCCCATTCAAAGTGGTCTTAAAGTTTTGAAAAAGAAAAATAATTATAAAATATGATTTTGAAGAAGAAATGAGAGCCACCCATTTCTTTTTTCCAATTTTGCCCTTAGTTGAACAACCCATTTCTCCCCTTTCTCTAATATGCTCTTGAGTTCCCAATGCAGCTGTCAATATATCCATCTTTCTGGATGCAATAAACTCTCATTGGATCAATTGTTGCATGAGAGAATCCTATGGTATACAATTAAGAATATTTATTAGCACTTAACACTTACAATTATTTACAATTTTAATTAATTAAGCAATTTCTAAATTACTTACAATTTTCTCAACAACTATTTGACTCTCTTCAGTCGTATATTCACCCTTGGTATTGACCCTCATTCTCTTTATAATTCATGCTGAGATATGGAAGAGAATGGCGAATCAAATTGAAAAACTGCAAGCTTTTCTTTCACCAAAGCTTTCTCTAGCTTAACATGTCCTCCACGAGACAGCACATGCTTATACTTGTGTTTTGTTTGTCTACCTTAATTCACTACACTTATACCCTGTTGACAAAAAAAAATAGTTAATAAGATGGTTAAATTGCTTATAATAGTTAAAAAAATATATTAGGTAAGATGATCAGATTTACCAAAAATGCCTTAGGCTGGCACTACTCCACAATATTATCCCACACTTATTGGTTGAAAAAGTTATATTTTTTAAGGGGGTTTTCATCACCTTTGATCTTGACGATGATGTAATCCCTTGTCAACTGGTTCTTGAAGTCCTTCCATCACTTTCCAGCAAGCTTTAAGACTTCCTTTCTTCTCCCTGCATCAACACCAAAGGTGGACTACAAGACAATACACATATAGATTATACTTATATACAATTATTCTAAGAATATAGTTATATATCTTAAAAACAAATTAGAGATAAGTAATATGATACCAAGACATCTTACCAAATGTTGTCTTTGATGTCCTATGATACTCGTTTTCACTGCTTAATATTGATTGGCACTTTTGTGTGTGAATATTCCATGAATCAGTCTCAATTGCTTGACACTTAGTATTGAAGTCAACTTTCATCTTTTCTCCTCTACTATGCATCAAGTCATCTCCTTCATAAGGGTAGGACCCCCTCATACTCTTATCAATATGCTAAGAAGGATCTATATGGATGTTTAAAGAAAAAAAAAGAAGTTAACCTCACCAAATAATAATTCAAGGGTTAAATTATAAAACTATAAATCAACATAAATATAACAAGGAAGGTTTGTTTAAAATAAAATTGCTAATTAAAAGGTGGAATAAGTTGAACATGCAATATGTATATATAATAAAAGAATGTAATGACTATTATAAATCAATATAATAGTGCCTTCAAGAATAAGGAAGGTTTGTCTAAAGTAAAACTATTAATTACTATGAAGGCTATCTACCCAATTTCATGTCATAAGCATATATCACAAAAGTATAAATAAGATAACAATAAGCAAATAATGGGTGCAACTAGTAGCTAGTAGACTTTCAACCTTTTTTTTTTCTTTTGTCTAGTAGCTAGTTAGAAATAGGAAATAGGGCATGACTAGCCAACCACAACCAAAAACTACCTCATACCATTTATTATGGGTATTTTTTGGTATAATACAAAATGGGCTAGCAAAAGCCTAACAAGAGACGAGTCCAATCAGAAGAGGCCTAGGACGTCTAAGAGCTGGAGTCACTCGATAGAGGCACCGGCTCTCTAGCCACGAGCCCAGGCCATAAAACAAGGCCAGAGTGATAACTCCTACTCACTAGAGACAAGCCGTGACTCACATAGCCAACAATTCATCCTACACGAGCTCACATCACTAAATGTGAGTTCAACGTCGCTAGTCATAGGTTAATAATGACCCCAAGACAGAGCCCTAGCTCGTAGGACGTAGTAACTCGCCTAGCTAGAAGCTTGTAATGGATAAACCTGAAGCAAACACCCTCTCAAAGACCTAACTTGGAGGGCCAATATGCAAAAAAGTAGCTTACAAAGGCCTACACATAGAAGAAGTCCTCCAAAGGCTTAAATGGCTAGAAGAATGCCCACAGCCTCAAAGTAACCAACCTTGCTATAAGGAAATTTTGCCATTTTCTGTGGAGATCAAAATGTAGCCTCTCCCACAGAAACTCAAAGTACCCACGATCCCACTATATGACGAGAACAGTGACCCAAACGACCACCTGGATGCATTCAATGCTAAAAAGGACCTCTAAACATCTGACCCCCTAGTGAAATGTTGTGTCTTTCCAGCCATATTTGGAGGAGTATCTCGGGCATGATTCAAACATCTCCCAGCTCACAACGTCGGTAATGGGGAAGAATGCCCAAGAAAATTCATTGATTAATACCAGGCACTGAAAAGGAAACTCGTGCCCCTTGCCATCTCACAATGATCTTTCAACGTAGGAACAAATTGCTGAAAGACTATATAGCTAGATTCAGGCACAAAGCCAATTCTGTGGAAAATCCCTCGGAGGAAAGTATCTTAACAGCTATCTCGGTGAGACTTTGCAAAGATAAAAAGCTGTATAGAAGCCTCTATAAGTCCCCTACTCGAGATCTCATTGAATTCTATGGGTGAGCTATGAAACAAATAAGATGTGAAGAGACCTTTAGTATGGAAGAACCCAAGCAAAAAGTGGACATTAGTGGTCCCACTACAAGCAAAAAGAGGAATGACCAGAGTCGTAGTCACGACGCCACTCCTCATATCACAAAGATGACAAAGTCCTAGCAACCTAGAGGTTGCTTTGAGAGCTATAACATCTTGTCAAATGCACAGGATAAAATTTTTTCTGTAAAAAGGCACAACAAGGACTTTGGGAGGCCCAAGCTAATGAGAGTCCCTACCAAGTCCAGAGATTCAAGCAGACACTACTCTTATCAAGTCTAGAGATTCAGAATGTCGGGCACTGAAAGAAGCCATTTTAGACCTCATCAGAAGAGGTTGACTACAGGATTACGTGGTAAGACCGTTCAGCAGTGAGCTCAACAGGCTCAGTGAATCACTAGCCAAGAACCAGAGCCCTCCATTAGAACCATATTTTAATACTGTAGCATTTTCTTAATATCGATGACAATCTCAAAGTTATATGAATCATTCTATGTCAAATCAATGTAATTTACAACTGATTAGTGAGAAAGCACACCCAGACAACGAGTTTTCACTCCACCATTGCAAGGATACATATGGGGGTGAGACAGCATAAGGCCTACCCCATTGATACATCTACAGAATTCAATTTACAGAAGTCATACTTGTCAAATACATTTATTACTTGATGTAATAGATTTATAACTTCTGAAATTAGATTTGTAACCTCACAGCCTCTATAAAAGGGGGAGGAATAGATACAATAGAGAGCATGCTGAATACATACTGTAACTCTGCCAAATTTTCACCATAGAAATAAAATCATCTATAGACATAGGAATCCAAACAAAGGATTTTAGTCAAACTATGTTAAAATCTCTAGTGTTCATCTTGTTCTTCCTTTTTCTTGCTTTGGCTATTTTCCTGCATTTCTACAACTAAATTGTAGCTTAGGGATACAAGAATTATTCTGGTTGACTGAGATTTGGGCTTACCAAATTTCACCGTTCACATCATCCACAAACCACAACCAAAAACTAAACCCTAACCCAAATCATTCCTAATAAACAAACAAAAACAAAAAGAGGAAAAGTTAAACCTAAACTATAAACCATTAGCAAAGCATAATGTTTGATATAATATAGAAAATTTTGATATAACTTAGCATTAAAGAAAAGAAAAATGAAGTTTCCTACCTCGATGAGCAATAAACTTCAAATGCGAAGATCGAAGACAACAAAGACAAATGTAGCAAAAGTTTGAGAATGACTTTTAGTAAATATTTTAGATAGGGAAAAACAAATAAGAGTCACAGGAAAAACTAGCATGTTAAGTCAATTAATAAGTAAGAACTGACATCTATTCTCATGCATATACATTGGTTCCTCATAAAAATTGACATCCTAAAGTTTGTTTTTTATGAAAATCAACGTATTAATTTTCAACATATTTATAAAAACACCTCTGTCTCTTCATAATAATAATAATAATACTTGTTGAATTTTTTTGAATTATTTTTTCCATTTTTGTTTATATTTTTTATGACAATCGATGTTTTAAGTTTCAAAATATTTACATAAATATCAATGCCTCTTCATAATATTTTACCCATTGAATTTCTTTTTAAATTATTTTTTCCATTTTGTTTATATGTTATTTCTACATTTTATAATAGTGTAAAAACATCAGTTTCTATTAAAAAAAACTGACATAATTTTTATTATGAATTTGTTAAAAACAAGAATATGAAAAACCTATTGCAAGCTACATTTTTATAGAAACCTATTACTAACTACATTTTTACAGAAAACAACCATTCAACCAAAATCTCATACATTTTGATCAACAAAAATTTCAAGTGCATTACGAAACAATGATTCCAACAAACTACCAATATATGTATTAATGGAATAAAAGATGAAACCTGAAACAACAATTGAGCAAATCTTATAAGAACATGAGAAAGACCTTTGAGACTTAGATAGAATGAACAATGTTGCTAACAATTCCTTCTACACAAACTAAGCAATATATATAACATTATTGTTGATAGCTACAAGAAGTGCTTCCACATCAAAGGCGGTCTACAAGACAACACATGCACATCAAATGCAACCATCCCCCTTTTATTTAAAGGATTCATATCCCTGTTTAAAGGGAAAAAGGAAAAAGAAGTTAATCATTCCCTATATATAAACTAAGTAACAAAAGAAAAAGGAAAAGGAAAAAATAAACTGTATATCGATTTCTAATATAAAATCGACGTCTAATTTACTTTCCTTCATATACTTGCATTTTTTTTATTGTCCATCTACATCGATTATTAATAAAAATTAATGTCTAATTTACGTCTCTTCATATACCATACCTAAACATAAATGCATCAAATTTATTTTAAATTATTTTGACAATTTCATAGTTTTAATAAAATGAAAAATTAATTGTAATATTATCTTATTAATAAATTAGTTATACGTAAACAATTTGATTAAAAATTTAATTGATAAAGGGATATTATCATTTTACCCCCTGAGTTTTAAGATATTGTCAAATTCCCCCTTGATATTTCTTAAAACATCAAAATACCCCCTGACCTATATCAAAATACCCCCTTAATTTGTATCATTTTACCCCCTTCAGGGGGTATTTTAATGTTTTAAGAAACATTAAGGGGGAATTTGACAATATCCCAAACCTCAGGGGGTAAAATGATAATATCCCATTGATAAATTGATAAAAAAAATTATTTGAGTATAATCAAATAAGTCATGAATTATATTATAATAAAATTCTTTGAAATATAATCAAATAACAATTTAATTGATAAATTAATAAATTATTTTAAAATTTTGAAGAAGTCATGATTTTTAAAGATGATTTAAAATAAAAAGTACATTAAATAATTCTAAAGATATGTCGATTACTTAATCAAACTGATATTAAACGTGATTGTGTTTAGACTTCGACTTGTCAATAGAAAGTAACATTATAAATTTTTTTATATTAACAAAAACACTATAGCATATATATATATATCAATTTATCTTTCATTCGATTATTTAATAACATCGTTTCTATATTTTATAATAATGTGATAAATATGATAACATAATCAATTTGAGTTTGAATGTAATTTACCATAATTTATTCGTTGTTAATGTTTAGATTGTTTGTAATTTTTGATTTAATTATATAATTATATGCATTAAAATTAGAATAATATTTTCTTTTATATTTATTAATCATCCTTCTCTTGCATCGCATGAGCGTACAACTATAGCTAGTTGATTTATATTTTCGTTCCAGTTCTTCAAATGGAAATAATATATTGGTTGTTAGTCTGCCTTTCTTTTTAAAGTATGAATTAAATTTAATTATTAAATACTTTATTCTCTTGTTATAAAATGTTCTCTGATTTAAGGTTTGGAAGGGACTCAACGATCTCCATCTCATAAATTTCGTTTGAAGTGTACCAAATTACTGTACTCAATTGTTACAGTAAAAATGTTCATATGTAAACATAATAATTTTGTCATAAAAGAAAACAATTATTAATATAAAATAAATTAACAATTTGGCATTGGTTTTCGTGCTTTTTTTATACGGCCAACTGACATGGGTAGTTCGTAATGTCACTTCTCCCAACAGGTACCAAGTTCTTTTGTTTTTATGAAAAAAACACACCAATATAAACAATTTATATTATTTGAAGCCTAACAGTTGTCTTTTTACCCCAGCCTGACCCACACAGTGAATAATGGTACCAATTTTCCCATATAACTGTTGCCAAAGAAGTGGGGTTTCTGTGCTTTTTCTTTCACTTTTGACTAAAATGTGAGACGACTCATTTGTTTTTGGAAAAGATTAAGGTGTACCACTAACTAATGAAAAAGGAGATCTTCAAGGTGTAAATCAACACTTATTTGTTAATGATGCACCACAATTTTTTCGATTATTTTTTTATCCTTCTTTTGATTGATTTACACACTGATTGGATGCATAGAAAATATGCAAAAAGAAATATAACACGGAAAAGGAAAGGAGAAAACGGATTTGTGTCTAATTTGTTGCACGAAAAGTGGTGAGAAAGGAATTGGAATGAAAAAAATTGTGTGGGACTCACATAAAAAAATTTTTGTGCTAAGATATGCAAAAAATAGGCAAAAAACTTGTTCCAAGGCTTTGCCTCTTCTACGGCAACAAGTCTACCCAATGTGAAGCTCCTTCTTCAGCAAAAATGTAGTCAAAGCTTTGCATCAACTAGACCAAACCCTCTTGCCCCATTTGAAGCCTCTTCTATAACAAAATTAGTTGGTCGAGCTCTACATCTTCTACAACAAAGCTTGCTACCTAATGTGAAGCTTTTTCATCAGCAAAGATTGCTGCCCGACCTCTGCATCTTCTACAGCAAAATCCATAGCCCAATCTGAAACTTCTTCTACAGCAAAAGTGTATTGCCCAGGCTTTGCATCAACTAGAACAAAACCTCTTCCCTAATCTGAAGCTCCTTATTGCTGCACTTGCTGCTTCTGCTCTGCTACTTCCCTGAATCTGCTTCTTCAAGTTATAGGTTTCATCTTCCTAACTTCATTTCCAAAGGCTTGCAATCATTTTTTACAGATCCAAGTTATCTTGATATAAAATCTATGATTGATTTGGAACTATGAGGAACTACTCATCGTGCTATTGAGAGATATTTTTTAGGCCTAAATTTCATCACAGTTAAGTATCCTACAGAAATGGATTAGCATGTCTGGTTATGGGATTGTGAACCATTTGCTAGTTTTTACCTCTGTATGTTCGCAAGGCAGAAAACACAAGCAGGTTCTGCACTAGCCGAAGACTGAATTATAAACTGATAACTGTATAGAAGGTTTAAAATAGTATAGGAATTTTCAATTTTTATTATGTCTGAGTTTTTGACCTGCAGCATTTCTAGATGTTGCCTAAGTTTTCCTTTTCTCTAAAGCACATGTTTCAATATTTCCCTGGATAGGTTGCTCCTTTCTCTTCTTCTTTTGGCATTTTGGCTATGGATGCTGTCACTAGGGCTTGTATTAGTGATGCTGGATAAAGGGGGTGAAATGTTGTTCTGTACTGATCCTTCAATTTTCCTTTTGTAGTTTTCATATTCACTAGTTTTAGGAATTTTATAAAGTTATTTCAGATACCTTTGAGGTTATTATGGTGGATTACAATCCTACATTCATAGTGTGTGATATATGAATTAGTAGTTTAGTTTTTACTTGAGTTGAAGTTTTACTATGTCTTTATTGTATTTTCAAATTTTATTTGGAAAAGCTGATTCCAACTATAAGGAGGATGTCATATTACCATAATTTAGTATGTTAGTAGATTTTAAAACCATAACCCTTAGTGCTCGAGTGCTAACAAAGAGCCAGCCCCCCTTTTGGTTGTGTTTCTGTTCCACTCTCTCCCCTCCCCCCCCCCCCCCCCCCGCCCACCTTCACGCGCACCTTCCCCGT
>JANHAO010017440.1:0-13971 GCA_026873985.1 Saraca asoca
AATTATCATAAAATTAAAAAATTAATTATAAGAAAAATAATTTATAATATTATTTTTAATTAATTTAAAATTAAAAATAATAATTATAAATTATTAGGCTGAAGTTTACTGTGTAACTTCCACTCATTTCTTCCTATTTTTGGGCGGAAGTTTAACCCCGTGGGACTCACCTTTTTTTCTTTTAAACTTCCCTTCCTCTCCTCAAGCCAACCAGAGGAAGTGTCTCGGTTTCCGTACAAATTGCCAAAATTCCTTTCTTTTCTGCACTACTTCCGTGCAACCAAGCAGGCCATAAAGCTTAAATTTTTAAAACCCTTGAGAATTTTTCTAATCAAAATCTCTATCAGACAAAAAACAAAGGTTTTATTGCACTTTTGGTCTCTCTGCTTTAAATATAATTGCAATTTTAGCTTTCTTATTCTTGGTTGGATCAATCAAGTTGTCCTATTTTCAAAATCATTCAAATTTCCAATTCTTATATAAATGTTGACTAGTTTTACTAAAGATGCTGATGTATAATATGAAGAATTGACCAGGTAAAAAAAAAAAAAAAATGGCCACATGGTATGTGCCACATGCACAAATTGCTTTCCACCTTTTATTTTAATAATGAGGTGGACATCTATATGCTGACATGGCATATGCCACATGAAACCTTTTTTTGGCAATGCTATCTCCTCATACGACACATCACCATCTTAAATCTAACTGTCATCACTCATATGAAAATTGGACTAAATTTGTGTGATTGAAAAATTGGGGACTTGATTACTCCAATTGAAAATGAGATGTTAGAATTGAATTGTTTTGAAAGAATAGGGACTGAAAGCGTATTTAAGCCAAAAAAATAGTTCTATCTGCAATAACAAATATATGCTGCCATTAAGCACAAGGAATTAGCATTGCCTGTGTGGATATTGTTTCCCTAAGTTGGCTTACATATATAAAGAACTACCAAGTAGTTTTGCAAACAGAAACGTGCAGGAAGAAAAAAAACTAACCTTTAAGTGGTATAAGATGGAGGTCACCAAGATGCAGATCCCCATGTTCAGAAGCACGTTCATATGCATCACCTATGCTTGTAGAAAGTTTGGCTAGTGCATCAAACATTCCTCCATGACCCCAGCGTCCAGAGTTGTCAACACAGCTGTAAAATCAGCTTATATGTTCAGTTAGAAATTAAATCAACAACCAACAAAAACAGAGAGCAGTAGCCAAACCAGAGTCATGAATTGAGGCCACAACAGAGATTATACAGCAATAAATACATCGATTAATTTGTTTCCTGAACAGAAAACCCTTTTTCATTTCATTAAACAGAAAGGGAAGAAGAAGCAACCTGAGGCTGTGGATGCAAGATAACCAACCAACTATAATCAACATGCCATGACCACAAAATAATCTTTTTGTTCTTCAGATGTGCAGACCCACAGTATGAAGAGCAAATAACACCTCAAAGCCAGTACGAATGAATTACCACACTACTATTGATGCTGTTGTTATCATTTTAATAAATATTTGATCAAAGAGGAAAGGAGGAAGTCATGTTCAAAAATTTTTCATCCTTTCCCACCTCAATAGTTTAAGACTTCTCATAAAACTTGAAAATCTATAAAATTGATCAAAAGTGATGGAGGGGAAAAATTACACTACATGAGAATTATTGTCTATCATCAATTCTGTTCTAGCAGTTCTGGAGCTTCTCAAAATTTCAGCCAAGATAACCTTAAGGCGGTTGTACGGTTCTGACTGGATGTTGCAAGGCAAAAAAAAACAGAGTGAGTGCAATTTCTCTTCTTGGAGCAGTAGGCATCAGCTTAGTACATATTCAAATTCTTGATCACTATTTTGCCCCTATTTCTCCGGGTTAAAGAATAAACTAAGGAGAACAACGACTTGACAGTTCCTTTACACAAAAATGGTGAAGGCAAAACATAGATGGCTGACAGAGCAGCTTCCTCATAATGTTTCAAAAAGACATCCTACAGTAGCAAACCATCATATCATGCATACCAATCAGGCAAAGTCTACAGGGGATTACCACCAAATGCTTGAAAATTATGATGCTATAGAAAATGCTGTCACATTGAAAGTTCAACAAGGAGATTAATTTCTTCAATAGTCACTTAAAACCTTAGTGCAACAGAGCAAAAGCTGCATTGAGGCACCCCATTAACGAACAATTTAAAAAAAAAAAGAGTTGACCTGAGTATCATTGCTGGTTCAGATAGACAAATTTTTGATGGATCTGTACAATCTCCATAAACAAACTGAACTGATCCAGTATCTGACATAATATCACCATCTTCGGGGCTGATGGGCTCTTTCACATTCAATGAATGGTATCCAAGGGCTTCCCACTGAGACAGCTTCTTCTCCTCTGCCTTCTTCTTTGCAGCCTCAAGTTTTAGGCGCCTTTCCTCATCTGTGTTCCGTCTGTTCCTTGACTCCATGACTGAGTCACCACTTGACTTTGATACTTCCTCAATTTTTTTTACCCAGGTGAGATATGAAGCCTCATCAAGACCAGGATCACAAGAGAGTGAAGCAGAACCTCCTTCCTTAGCGTCATATCGTTTTAGAATATCCCTTGGGTTAACCTCAAATTTCCTGTCATTCTCGTCAAATATTTGCTTGTCACGCATGGCAATCACCTTCTCAGCCATAGCATTAATTTCTGACAGATCCAAGTCCCCTGCTTTTTCATCATTGATCTCAGTGGGATCAAACATATGTAACCCAAATATAATAGATTTCAGATCACTAGTCCCAACTCCAGTTGTCTCTTCATCTTTGTGTTCCCCAATACTATTATCACCTATAACATTGAAACTAAGTTGCAATTTCCTCTCAGCCCTTCGCATAATTATCTGCATTTTAACCGATGAATTTCTAAGATACACCTAAATGGCCTTTACAGTCAGAGGCTCAGGAAGTGGAAGAGTGAAATGAATAATACCTCCTCCACTGAATGTTCCGTAACAAGGTTTATACATAACACATGATTCATTTGGCCAATCCTATGTGCTCGCTGCAAGGCTTGCTTGTCCACTTGAGGATTCCAATCTTGCTCATAGAATATAACCTAGAGCATGCATGGAGCACTAAATTCTTAAAATATGATTCAATATTCAAAAGCCTTAATCAACCAACATTTTTGAACAAACAGCAAAACTATATCTAAGTCAATTTGGCAGAGTTGAAGCTATATAATCACATCATTGAAACAAAAAATAATGGTTTAGAGTCTATTCTCTCTCTTCTTAAAGTTAATTTTTCTCTCTTAAAGGAAAATTTCATATTCTTTTTCAAACCGCTAATCTATATTAATATAATGAACACATGCCTGATATTATTTCCTATTTTCTCTTTTATCTTTCATGTATGTTCGTTTTTCTTTTCAAAGACACCATAAGTTTGTTAAAATTAATATCAAATTAAAAGCAAAATTAACAACATGCAATATGTAGGATAAACAAATCTACAAAAATATAAGCCACATAACAGAGCTAATAAATGAAGCAGTGAATAATGCAGCGATGCTAGAGGTAACTTCTAATACAAATTTCAGAAAATCAGATCCAAAGACAAATATACCAATTAGGCTATAACTAATGAAAAACCATTACATGAACATTATAATTGCAATTTGCCAATCACTGTTGCTGTCCATCTAGCTGTTGTTCTACCAATAAGGTTATAATGAAGAGTATCAATGCTAAATAATGTCTACAAATTGAAGATTGCACTCAGATTTTAAAAAGTTCAAGAAGCATAACCTACAGCTATATTCTAATTCCCATTTCCATATGAACCCAACACTTATGCAATCAAAAGCAATTCAGACCACAAGACCCATTAAACCCAGATCGATGCAATAGGATGTTGAAACTTCTTAAAACCCTCAAATGAACTTATGAAATCTCATAGGGACATATGAGGTCATATATATACCAGTCTACACAAACAAACACTTGAAGGCACAGGGAAGCAGATTAACATTAAGAAAAAAAGGATGAAAGCTCAAAGAAGTTTACAGTATCAGCAGCCACAAGATTCAAGCCAACTCCCCCCGCTCTTGTTGAAATCATGAAAACAAAAGCTCCATTTTGATCAGCATCAGAATTTAAACTCGACTTAGCAGATTGGCAGCTGAAACTTCTTATTGCAGCAAAGCGCTCCTCAGCCCTAATTGATCCATCAAGACGCTCGTAAGAATAATTTCGTAGCTCCAGATAATCCTACATAAGAATCATCAAGTATACCATCAAAATATTTACTACTTGATACAATGGAAGCCTTCTATGCATTTGCCTGGGCAAATCTAACCTGCAAAATGTCAAGTGTATGCGTCATCTGAGCAAAAAGAAGAACACGGTGTCCAAAATAATGTAGCTTCTGAAGAAGTTGGTCCAAAATCAGTAGTTTACCACTGGCCTGATATGCAGAGAGATAACCATGAGGTAAGCAAAAAAACATGAAAACACAAAGTGCATGTTTTCATAACCAAATTCAAATGAAGAATGTGTTTGATTTTTTTTTTTTTTTTTTGGAATCTTTCAGGAACTGAGTTATGAGGAAAAATAAAATTTGATACATCCTTTCAATTGATTAGTGGTTGGTAACAAAGCTAAGATATTAGAGTTTGACAATGCGCAGGTTATATTTCATACACTATGTTTGCCATTTTTCTACAATGCAATTCTTTCTTATAGACTCATCCGCTGGGGGCTCAGAATCAGGCTTCTGATGTATGTGCTCTGATGAGGCCATAAACATGCATATTTGAAAGTTTAGCAGTTGGCAACAACCAATCTAGAGTACTCAACAGAGAGATACTTAAATGCTACAGCCACCATAAATCCTATAAGCCCAGGGTAAGATAATTCACCGAATATAAGTCATCACTTATTAGGTAGTGTGTATATGAGAAATTGTTACCAAAACCAGGTGTTCACCCTCTTCATAAGGTTCAGGCTCTATTCCAGGAAAGAGATAAGGATGGCTGCATGCTTTTCTTAGCTGTATCACCTGAAAAATTGAAACATATTTACCTGTAACATAAAATTGCAGAAGAAAATAAATTTGTCAAAATACCACAATATAGAGTTGTCAGAAACATAGGATATAAATCAATTGTTTGTGCAATACATATTTAATGGTCTTTGATAGAACACAATGGCATTTGTATGACCCACATAGCCAATTCCATCTAATGGGATAAGGCTTGGTTTTCGTTGTTGTTTGTGCTATACATAAACAGAACACAGCAATAGCTTGAAAAGATGCACTAGGTTTTGTAATCATGCTCTGGCCAAAATTCAACAGAGTACACCCCACAGCTTCACATGAGAAATATTCTCTTAGATATATACATATTCATGGATTGGCGGCTACTATTGATTGTCAAAGACTCAGCAATGCAAAAAACAAATTAAAATTGATCCTAGTTGCAGAGGGGGTAATACCAACCATTCAAAAGTTGACTGGGATCATAACACCAGGTGTGCATATAATGCCAGAGGAACAGGTTTTTAATAGCACTGACTGAATTCTAATTGGACTTGATATGCAATATTCACAAAATCATTGGATTTGTTTCTGTATCCAGATTTACAAGTGAGAAAGGGAAAAAGGGACAAGGGCATACATTTGTTTAATAGGGATATTAAGGACTAAGGAGTGAGTAGTAAATATCACAGACAAGGTTATCGAATAGTGAATCGTATTGCGAATCGATTGGTCAATTTTTTGACTCGTAAATTAAATCGAACCGTGAATCGGTAAGATTCACAAAGCAATATGAAAATAGCATATTTTATGCTATATATAATAAAATAAAAAACAGACCCTTCTGGGGCCTTTTTTTGAAACCAGATTGCGCCCAAAAATGGGTGACCTGGTTCTGCCCAACCAAAGAAAGGCATCAGGCAGAAGCCAAAAAAACAAAAAATTGAAACAGACGGCCTTTTTTTAAACTGCCAAACTGCCAGCCCAAGTTTAAAAAAAAAACATTTGAGCCAGGCCCTTCAGGGGCCTTTTTTTAAACTGGGTCAACCCATTTCTGCCTAGCCAAAGCAAAAGCAATAAAACAAACCAATTGGAACAGAGAGGGCCTTTTTTTAATCTGCTAGCCCAAGTAAAAAAAAAAAATTGAACCAGGGGCTGACCCGGTTCTGCTGGCTCCATTTTGATCGAAGGAGACCCTGTTCTGCCTCTGTTCTACCCAGAACACAGTGCAGAAGCAGAAAACAGGGAGAGACAGAATTGATTGAAGGAGACATGTTCTGCCCAGAAACACAGCAGAGGCAGAAAACAGGGAGAAACAGTCTAGGCGGCAGAAGCAGAAAACAGGGAGAAACAGTCTAAGCGCTGAATCGTTGGTTCCATCGCCGAATCGCAAGGAACCGCATCCTCCGATTCTGGCACGGTTCTGGCATGATTCCGGTCCGATTCAGAGGTGTGATCGATTCCGGTCATGATTCAGAACATCTGTCCTTTGAACCGACTTGAATCGCACAATTCAAACCGGGAATCATGCGATTCCGACTACCATGATCACAGAATGTAAGCCTTCTTTTCAGAGGCTTGAGCATATCTTATTGAAGCCCAATTTTTTTAACAGGTCAAGGAATAGGTCCAAGTGTATAATACCTCTATACTGAAAGCAACAAACTGCACAAAACCTGAATGACTTTAGATAAGCATAAGTTTCACTTCTGAAAAAAGAAAAAAAAACCACAATGGAGAAGAAAATATTTATAGACATAATTTGACTATATTATAATGCTCTTCATGTGGCTGTAAACTGATTGACAGGTATAATATATATGCAGGGATATAAACTGCAGCTAGAACAGATGTACCCTACCACAACTCCAAAAAACCTGTTGGCCTAAACCATTCCCAAATATGAAATCAATGGCATCTGCCTCCACTAATTATGCACAAGAGAATGTACTGACCACTACGGCAAACAGCCAAAAAGAGTAAAACACATAAGAAGAAAATTGTCCTTACAATATTCTGTAGTGACTGGTGATTAGAAGCTCCAGAAGATAGCACAAGTAGCTTAGGAAGTTCCTTCCTCAATATTGACATGTAGACCTTCTTTTGCAGGCTTGCAAGGGGTGCCATCCTGTCAAGACAATGTATATTCTAATATCCAATATAGCAACTTGGCTTCCTTAAATATCACAAAATACATCACAACTAGCCATTTAAACTTCCACAGAAATTGTGAAGTAAATATACAACATACACAGTTATCTCAGTAAGGGGTGGCAGCACTAGATTTCCACACTCAATAAGCTTAGATTTGGTTCGCCGAAGCATGAATGCCACCAATATACCTTTCAGAACTTTAAGTTGTTCCTTTGCTTTTGATGCATCATGAACTGCTCCAAACCAGAAATGATACAACTTAGATAGGGGCAAAAGTAAGACTCTAATCCTGTGCTGCTGATAAGGTTTCCAACTTCAGACAAGGTTCTTTTTTATATTTCCCATAAACAATGCAAAATTTACAAATTTCCCAAAACCTAAATTGCAAACCATTGATCATAGATTCTTAATGAACAGAAAATTAATGATGGTCAATAACCTTAACATTTAGAATCAGAAAGTATGCAGCACACTGCTTGAAGGATCCAAAAACTTTACAACTAAGTACAGTTAACCAAAAATGATTATTGTAACCTGACGTAGGATCATTGATATCCTTGAATGTGGAAATGAACTGATTCACTGTACCAAAGACAGACGGCATACAAAAATACATCAATGCCCATAGTTCTGAAAGGTTGTTCTGAATAGGCGTGCCAGTCATCAATAACCGTCTCGGAATAATATAGCGCTCTTTGAGAACACTATATAAAACCTGTTAGAAGTTTCAGCATTGATATGCTTCTTAGAGATGAATCATTGATATGCTTCTAATTTCTAAAATTTCATAATTGTATGTTCTAATTTTTTATTATATAGCCCATATTTATATAACTTGTCAGTCAAACCAGCTGATACCAGAAAATTTCTTATATAGATAACATTACAAAAAAATTGATAATCAAACACCATAATTGGCTTATCAGATTTTGCTTCTATTGCCTTTTAACAACTGGCTTACAAACTTAAGAGATGAAAAATTAAAGAAGAGAAACTGTATCACCTGTAGGGAGAATTTGCGTAGCTAACCCAATAAGTTTTAGACTACTAACAAATAAATATAATACATGAACAGTAATGCAATTTATGCTATAGACTCATATTTAGGCAAGTAACAGAGCTACACTTTTAATTAAACACTATACTAGGGCATATAGTAATGTCTGCAACATACACTCGAAGGGTTTTTAAGTCTTTGAGCTTCATCAATGATTGCATACTGCCATGGTATTTGAGAAAGGAAATCCTGGTCCAGCAGTGCAATTTCATATGTTGTTAACAGGACATCAAAAGGCAATAACACCTGTCAAAAAGTTTTAAATACAAAAATAACCAATGAAAATCTTGCACAGGGAAAATTCAAAGGGTTTGTGAGATCATAATTCTATAAAAGCACAAATAAAGTAAAAGATAAATCATGAGCCAATCAAGGTGTAGTGGAATTGAAACCCCATACTCACATCGAATGCTGATGATTTTCCTTCTATGTTGTCATGTATCTTCCTACGTAAACTACGCCGGTGTTCCTTATCACCAACATATTTTAATACTTTTAGTTTGGGGGAAAACTTGACTATCTCTGACACCCAACCATCTGTTACACTTAGAGGACATAAAACCACTGGAAAAATAAAACAAAGTCAGGAAAGGAAAAAATTCTTTGATTAACTACAAGAAGAAAACATCATGACTTTCCAATCAAATAAAGGCTTCCTTCACTCACAAAATGGCCCAGGTAACAACTGGCAGACTTTTAAGTAGCTCAAGAGAGAGATAGCTTGCAAAGTCTTGCCCAACCCCATCTGTAAATGATCATACAACCATCTTAAAGGGTAAATTTCTGATGAGTGTAAGACCAATTAGAAGCCAAATTTTCCCTTCTATATTACTATTGGGCACTGATTGAGAAATGAAGAAAGCGTACCTCATCCCCTGTAAACAAAGGAAATGGTTTGATCAATGATATAATGAAAATCATTCCTTTAGAAACAATATCTAAATCCCATTAAATTAGTGAGTTGATTATAGTCTATGCTCCAAGTCAAGAATAACACATGACCAAAAAAAAAAAAAAAGGAACTTTTGAATGCCCAGTAATTTGTATTCCATAATTTCAGAAAGTGTAAAACAAAATTAGACACAAAATCACGAAGAAAGCACGAAAATAATCTTATTGCTATCGATACTAATTAACAACAGAAAAAAAAAATGGAACATGTATTGTATGTATCCAGTCAGTTAGATGACCAAAAAGACTTCCATTGTGTTCTTCATAAGTTTATAAATTTCAAAATTAATCGGTCTAAAAACCCAATTTCCCTTTTAAATATTCTGACTTTCGGAACAGAAAAAAAAAAACAGAGAAAATAAAAAAATTAAAGCCATAATCTCACCGAGGACAACGTTGACGCCGAGTTCATATCTCCGTATGAGCCACGAAACTCCCTCCAATTGGTGGGGTTTGAGGGTCACCCTAAGCCCAAGCCGTTCGTAGTCCAGAGGCGCGTAACCCGCGCGTGCGTCGTGGTCCCGTATGATTTTTGCTGCAGCTCTGAGCCTCTCCTCGTAGTTCATATTCATGTATTCAAAGAACCGTTGAATTCGAATTTACAAACTCGGTAGTCGCGGCAGAAGGAATGAGTTTGAGCTCAAGTGGTTTTTGAACGAAGAAGTTGCGAGGGAATTCCGTGACTTATTGACAGAAATAGCCTTCCAGTATCTGTTAATTTGCACAATATGCCATCGCCATTAGGGTACGTTTGTCTTGGCGGTGTAGCGCACGTGGAGAGTTGATAATTCATCCGACGTGGCACCTGAAATCGGAGACTACTGCATACTATACTCCGTTGGTTCCTTTTTACACGTGACTTAAGATCGAGGAGCATAATAAATACTCTCGATTTTAGAAAAGGAGAATTATATTTAATAAATTTATTCTTTAATATTTAAAATGCAATGATTGAATATTTATAAAATAATAAAAATAAATTAAAAAAGTAATAAATGTGTTATTAATTTTTTAAAATGATAGATAAATATAAATAAAAAATCTCTTTAAAATAATATATAAAAGTGGAACGGAAAGGACACAAAATATTACTTGGAGGTATTTTGATCTCTCATTTATTTATGTTACATCAATTTAGTTTCTTAAAAAAAAACTTAATACGAGATATTCCTTTAATCTTTATTATAACAACTAATAGAATTTTTGATAAAATAATTGATTTTTTAAGATGAAAATTTAAAATATGTGACAATGTTTGTGATTGTGATTGTGGCTGAATTATTCAAATAGGCATATAAGAATGATCTAAAAAAGGTGAATAAAATTATGCTGAAACTAATCCAAAAGAAAAATTTGAAGCAAGTTAGTTTAGTGTATGGAACTGTTTTGTTGTTTTGTTTTTAATATGCATTTGCTTCTAATGAATGAAGAGTTGTTTTAATTTTCTGTAATTATAATTGAAAATTAAAATTAAATAGGAACAAGTTCTTCAATTTGTTTTATTCCTGATCATCTTAAGTTGATGTAATTTTCTGTATTCAATTTATTCAATCAATTGGAATTTAATTCTTCAACTTGTTAATTTATATTAAGAAGTTCTTTAATTTATTTAAGTTTATTCATTTATGCTGCGATTGGTTGCAAAGAATTTGGACAAAAAAAAAGTTGCAAAAAAGTTGAGTAGAAAACACATTTTGCTGCTGATTGGAAGAGGGCAGAAAATAAGGAAAAAAGAAAATAGGCGGAAAAAAATATGTGAGCCCCACAGAAAATGTTTTCTGCACCTTGATGCATGGAAAAGGGGCAGAAAATAAGTAACTTTTGCTCAATTCCCCCCACTCTACTTTGGCTTGGCTTTTGTGGGCTTTGTCGCGATATGCTTTTGTGTGCTCTGTCTTCACTTCATCGGCCTCACTAGGATCTGCTTCTACTTACTGCTTCTTCATCTCTCCAGGATCTGCTTCTAATCACTTCGATGCGAGTTGTTTCTGCTTGGCCGTACTTTGCTTCTGCTTCCTACTTCTTTACTTCGCCTTCCTCTGCTTAATCTCTTGATTTGTCGAAGGTTAAGAACTTAGCCAAAGGGAAGGTTTTGATGCAAGCCATGTATGGAGTCAAGGTGCAGACTGTATTTGTTTGTAGCATATTTGCTGCAATTTTCTCAGGCTCTACAAAGAAACTGTTAGATGTGAATGTGATCGAAACATATTCATGGGCTCAAGTTTTTATAAGTTTGTAGAATTTTGTTAATGAGGAAATTAGAAGTATATTTTCTGGTGGGAGATTTATTGTGCTTCAATTGGTTGGTTTGGTTGCAATACTTTTGGCTTCTAAGTATGATGAAGTTTATGTGGTTGTTGTTGGAGATCTGATTCTTATATTAGACCAAGCATACACAAGGAAGGATGCTCTAGAAAAAAAAATAAAAGAAAAGAAGACCAACACATGTACATTCTCACTGAAAAAAAAAAAACAAAGTCAAGTTGTTGAACTAGACATTGAATTCAAGAGCAATTCTTTAAATTGATTTTGCTCAGTTGAAGTATTTGTCTTTTTTTTTTGGCCATGATTTTTATGTAGTTGGTGTTGCAATAAATTTTAAAATTTTACAAATGAGAGTAAATTTGATAAGGCACTCCTTGAGAATTTCTTATGTATACATTAAAATACTATACAAAATTTTTTTCTTTCCCTTCTCTTTCCTCTTGTTTTCTTTCCAACCAATCAGCAAAATTATATTTTTTTTCCCTTTTCTTTCCAACCAATCAACAAATCTACAATTTCTTTTCTTCTCATTTTCTTTCTTGTATTTTTTTCTTTCCAACCAATCAAAGGGTTAAGCACTCCTTTTATCATTGGAACAACAACTACAAGCCTAGAGTGATCCTATATGTGACCTGTATGCAATAAACATGAACAACCTATATGCTTACATGATACCAATGGCACATGGTGCACAACAGACTTAGAATAACATACAAGAACCATATACAAGAATACATGAATATGAAATTGTTGATGGTGAAAATCGTTCAACGAGTAAAGTCCAGTATATCCCTAAACTATAAGATGCAAGTGTGTGTATGGGCAAGGAAGAGATAGAAGAAGAGGGAGAACAATGGACACCAGAAACTTTTTAATGTGGCTCGGCTAAAGTCAATGTGACCCCTACATCTACGGTGGTTTATATTTGCTTTTGTGTAGTGGTTTCTCTGTGTATTTCAGTAGAGTAATAGTCCAAGAGTTTTCTCATTGTTTTGGTAGAGTTTCCGCATGTATTTTTCACTATCTTTTTATTACAATGATTTCTCTTCCTATTTATAGAGGTAGTAAGGGTTACAAGCGTAATTTGATAAATCATAAATCTATCTTGTTTGTCAAATTGGGTAATGTTGACGTCGAAATCTGGTCCGTATGAAGGAGCCAAACTTCGGCCAACGGGAAAGAGGTTCTACGGACCGATGCTGCTTCTGAAGTGTAGGAGATGAGCCAAGAGGAAGAGAGGGAAGGAAAGACAGTGTTTTTAACGTGGTTCGGCTAAATCCGGATAGTACCGGACCCTATGTCCATGACGAAAGTTTTTATTAATGAAAAGCTTAGGCAGAATTTCTACTTACCAGAATTTTTTTTTCCTCTAACAAGGTGTTCCTATTTATAGAAGGAAAGTGGGAGGGGACATGCATTAATTACAAGCTATAGTTACATTACATCAAATAAATAAGGGAGGCAGTGATAAGACTATAAATCGGCTACTACAGGAGGTGGTCTATGAGGTAGGCCCTCCAGGCCAGCCGTAAATATGCTTTTGTCAGCATCAGTGGTCGTTGCTCGTTGGAGTCACTCATTCATTGCCAGTGCGACTCAGCATTTGCACCGGGCTCGCTGAGCGAGAGAGCTAGACCTCGCTTGGTCTGGTTTGAGCAGAGAGGTCGATCATTAGCTGAGTCGACCCTCGTGGAGACTGGCTTGGTTAGTCACTGTGAGCCGCTAAGCTGCTTTCTAGTGGGCCTTTCATTGACGGGTTGCATATCAGACGATTGCGAGTTTTGTGATCGTTTTCTACATATAACATAAGCCCCCCCAACTCTTGGTGCATCTTGCGGACCAGGAGTTACATATCCTTAAGGCTTATTTCGTATCTTTAGTCAGTGTACTTTCTTGACTGAAATGTCATATCAAATGTCTTTCTTTTCTGCGTAAGGCCATGCTTTCCTCTGTTTGGCATTTTTGGCCGTTGGCATGGCAGTGCCACTCGTTTAGAGTCGTTGGATGAAGATTTAGCTAGATTCTTTCTGGATTCTTCAAAGGGCTTGAGCAGGCTTTTAAATAGTCTGGGATGTTTCCTTTTTCACCCTAAGGTTACACAATGGAGGAGATCGATGAGCCCTCAGAGCTTTGGTGTCTTGGCTTCCGATGAAGCTTGCTGAGACATGGATGTCCCGTTGCAGAATGGTGGGAGACATGGATAGTCCATTGCACGTGGCCTCGGCACAGAATCGGCCCAGCGGGACTATCGCGATGTCTTTTGGCCACCTCCTCCGGTCGTCATTAGTAGCTCTACTACTTGGCCAGTCGACTCTTTGACTTTTTGGATTGCTTCGGGTCTGGCTCAGGGAGGCGTGTCAGAGGGGATAAGCAGGAGGAACTATGGGGCTGCTGCTCTTCCGCGAGCCTGACGATTGGTAGCTGGCTTTTTTGTGACGCCAGGCTTCAATCTTTTTCCCCTGATGTACCGTCGCCTCGCTTGTTGAGGTCTGTACATGGGATGAGTTCTTCTCCTTTTCAGACATTGTAATGAA
>JANHAO010017441.1:0-13969 GCA_026873985.1 Saraca asoca
TACCAAGAACAAACAAACTAAACTAAGACAAAAAGTGCAGCAAAATCACAAATTAATAACCAATCAAGAGGTGATAATCAATATAATTATAGGCATGTTACTCGTTTATCAGTGGTTCAACTTGAATTGAAACTATAATTCAAGTCTACTCCACTGGATAATCTTCAATCAATTTATCACTTTATTACAAAACCATCAGGATTAAAACAAGCTCTTGATTTGCCAGTTTAAACCATAAGAATTACACCAGGTTTCTTGCTAACCTAAAACAACCACAAGAATTTCAACAGGCCTTTACTAACCTAACCAAGATTCCTATCAACCTAGAAATCTCAAAAATAAAAGATCAGGATAAGGTAGAGAATACAATACTAAAAGTTTGAGATAAAATATCAAATAGCAAATGTGAATTCTACAGAGATTGATTTAGAAAATCCTTGATTGATTAAGAAATTAGTGAGATAAAACCCAATCTTGTTTTGCTCTATTTTTTCAGAGAATTTCACACTTGAAGGAGAAAGAAAAACTATGTAATCTTTTAAAAACTGAAGGTGGTTAAGAGTTTTATAATTGTTGTAATTGACTATAATAGAATAACTAACTTTCAGTTTGTGAATAGATTCGTGCATTGATTTAGAGTGATTACAACTAATGAATTGATTTCATAATTGAATCATAGCCTTTTGAGATCAGATCTTGAATTAATTACTAAATTGATTCAGGTCAAAATCCTAACATTCGGAAAAAAGAATTTTTCATAAACTTTTCTTCATGAATCAATTAGTGAATCGATTCAAACATATTTTTTACAAAAAATTAATTTATGAATCGATTTAGGAAGTGTAAAATAGTTTTATAAAATTTGTACTTATGAAAAGTTTTTGTTTGAAAAATATTTTTTAAAATATCTTCAAGTGGTTTGTTTATACCTCACTATATTAGTTAAAAAAACATTTCATTTCAATTCACTTACAAAATATCCTATAGAAATAAAAATAATAATAATTCCTAAATCTAATTTTAGATATCTTGAATCACATGCTTTTAACCTACAAATCAAATAAAAAACATTGAAGAATATTGTTAGATAGTAATGCAAATTAAAATTATTTTTCAACATCAAAACTAAGGCAAATATGTAGTTAGGGTAACCTAGGCTAACAATATAGAACCAACCTTTAAATCGACTAGCACTACTCCTTCTGATGCCAACATCTATCCATTAAAATCTAACACTACAAAGTTTGACGACATCAAATCTTTGGCAAATCTTTCAAGCTTTACAAAGTTGACCTTGGCATTAAATTCATGCAAACACCACCATTAACCAAAATGTGATTTATTGGTCAGCCATCGACATGGGCTTTTATATGTAAAGGTTGAAACTTCATTTGCTCTATCAGTCTTTCAAAGAATGCATTGGCATTCTTATTTAAGATGATTGTTTCATTACAATCATTTTCATCACATAAATCATCAATTAAATCTTGTTCAGAACTTACAAAAAAATCAATTGGCAAAACGCAAATAATGTCAATCTCCATTTTTTGACCATTAGTTTCAAATATTTTGCTAAGTTCGTCTTCTCCTCCTCTTTCTTTGTGTCACTTGACTCTCAATGGAATCTGATTAAAATATCAGCCCATTTTTGTCTCTTTCTAAAAGTAACTTGTCTTTGCATTCAATGCTTTTGAGCCCTCGTTGGAGGTGAAGGTTGATAATTTTGGTTATACCATTTGTTTTATCTTTTTGGAATCTTGAGCTTCCATATTTGTTTCTTCTTTAGTTGTGGTTCATTAGTTACCCATTTTTCATTTGGCATATCTCCTTAAAGTACTCAAGTTTGGTCAAAATAATTTCTTTCTCTTTTGTTTAATTGATTTTGATAATGAAAGTCAATTCTATTAAAGACCAACCTTTCTTTGATATCCTTTTTTCTTTCAGTTTCTGTCTTTTTGTCTTTCTTTTTGACAATTATGCCCCTCCACATAGTTGAAGCAATCTTTTCAGCCTATTCTTCTTCCTAAGGTTTATTTTGTAGCATTCCTTTAAATTGACAAGTAAAACTCTTACCTTATAATATTTTTTACATCTAGGATACATTTTGACTATCTTGTCTTCAACATTGATCCTTTTAAAGAATTTTAAATTCAACTTGCCTTTCTCTAGGTAAGCTTCAAGTATGAAAGGTGCATCTAATTTTAAATTCACTTCATCCAACTCTGAGAGTTCGGCATAGTTTGCACTTGCTAGAGAAAGATTTTTGTTAATTATCATTTCCTTTCCTTTGTTAGCAAATGAAAGGCATCCTTTCTTGATAGTTTTCATAATCATGTCCTTGAAACACACATAATTGTTAGTAGTATAGCCAAACATGCTATGATACTTTCAATATTTTTTATCTTTGACTTCTTCATTAGTCAAAATCTTATGGCTATTTGACAATTTTATTTGCTTATCTTTTAGTTGGATGTCGAAAACTTGATCTGCCTTATTTATATCGAAAGAATAATTTTTCATATTTATGTTATCTATTTTGTCTTTAATTTCAACATTTCTTAATAAGGGACAAACATATGGAAGGCCAGGTTTTAGTTTAGTCAGATGTATTTCATTCTCATTCTTTGTTTCTTCTTCTTCAACATAGACCATATTTTTCCTTTCTAAATGGAAATTTATTTATTTTTCTATCTTTTTCTTTCTGAAATTGTTCAATTTGCTTGACTTTCTTAGCTAATTAAGACATACCTATGATATGCCGATTGACAAGCCTTTTTTCTAATCGCAAAGTCAAAACTTGTTACAGTAATTTTTACCATATTGGATTTTACTGTTTGAATAAAACAATGGCTTCTTGCTTGTTGAAATCTAAATAAGTAGTCATCAAAACTTTCTATTAGTGACTTTTAAGTGTAATAAATTAGTTAAACTAATCCTCATTTCACCCTTGTAAAATTGGTTATGAAACAATTCTTCTAATTATGTCCAAGAAGGCATAAAATTTGGCAATAACCCTGAATACCAAGCAAAAGCAATTTTTTATTAGGGATAAAAGGAAAAACTTCATTTTTAAATATTTATTTTCTGCCAACTCTTGACATTCTATAGTAAATTTAGTTGTTTGTTCAATTGTCAATTAATTGTCTTTACCAAAAAATGTTGTAAATGTCAACAATTTAAGACCTCTAAGGGATTCTATTTAATTTATCCATTTTGGAAACTCACCCCTATAATTAGAATAAGTGTTGTACCCTCCTAATTAGTTTAGTACTTATTCAACCTAGAATTAGATGTTTTGTTCTTATCTTTGTTGAAAATGTTGATTGTGAATTAGGTTTATAGAGATTTGCATGTTATCATTCATTTGGTTATCATTCTAAATTCTTTCACCCCATGTCGAAGTATTCTAAATCAACCATATTGTGGTCATTCCATTTTAGGTTCCTTCATTTTTGACATTCTCATACTCCATTTCATCATCATGATTATTATGATTATTGTTGTCAATATTTCAACAATTTTCATTATTTTGACAATTGTCATTATTCTAACCATTGTCCAAAAGGACTTTTATTCTTTCTAGTGCCTGATTCATTCTTTGTTGATTTTAGGCATTAATTTCTAGGATTAGTCAAAGTATAGTTGTAATATGTTGCAACATCATGTAAACCATGTCATGATTACTTTCATCCATCTATTGTCAAAAAAGGCAACATTTTTAGGAGCTAAACTAGATGGATTCACTTGATAATTTCAGTCCATTTATAGGAAACATGGCATGCCATAGGGCATTGGCCCCCAAGTATTGGTCAACTATTATCCTATGTCCATTTCGTTTAGCTGAATTGTTATTGTTGTTATTATTTTGGTTTCCATTCTACTTTTCCTATCAATTTCTTCTATTTTGGTTATAGTTTTGATTGTTTCTTTGTGTATTGTTTTGGTTATTTTGATTGTTAGCAACCACATTTTCAATAAAACTAGCATTACCAACATTTTCATTTTCAATAGACCTCTCCTCCTTTTAAGGGTCATTTTGTGAATTTGTAGTAGGCATATTTCTAGAGTTACCTAACAAAATAGTACCGCTTCTAAGGATCATGCAAGATCAAAGATTAATACCTTAATTGTCTCCCACTGTGCATAAATTTTTTTAAGCCAAATTTTGCAAGCTGGAAATTTTTGTCTCTATTATGGATCCTTCATAGCAGATAGGTAAGATTTTGACCTTATGAGATTTTTAGGTAAAGCAATGTAGTAAAAAATAAAAACATAAAAAGATTCCATTCCAAATGGTTATAAATTACATCAAAAGGCACAATAATGGCACATAAAGTTACAAGCATGGGAGTGAGGGAATTCCTACAAACTCAAAGGATGAGAAGAGGGGCTACAAAAAACACAGCATGTTTTGATAAGTTCAGTGGTTACAAAAATTGAAATCCCTTAGTTAGTGCATTGGTGCACTATTTATAAAGAACATAGATAGTTTCCTTGAATAACTGATCATGAAAATTGGTCCCTAGGAAAATGGATACATATCCTAGTAAAATAAAAAAAAATAAATTAAAATGACAACAACAAGATAACTGCAAGGTAATTACTTATCATGTGCTCAACATGTGTTTTTACTTCAGTTATATTTGTCAACAACCATAACTCCTATGTCAATCTAACAAATTTGTTTCTATTTCAATATCAACATAGTTGTCCTATACCACAAACAGATAGCTAGCTTAAGCCAATTCAAATGACCTTTCATGTTATATTTTTCAATTCGAATCAAATTTTTTGAACTAATTTTTTGCGATTATAATTGTGATGGCAATTCAAATTTTGAGTTTGTGATCATGATTGCAGGGAATAAATTTTGAAATAGCAATCATTTTACTATATGTCATACTCACTTGCTATAAATATCCATTTCTCACATTTCTTCATTGCAAAATCCTATTTTCTCAGAGGCAAACATTCTTCCTCATCCATGCTTCAATTCTTTATCTAATTTATTTAGTATGAGCTAGATTTCAGTGAATCCATACCTATTCAGCTTCAATTTGTAATCCAAACTTTAAAGTTCTTTCGATTTCTATCCCAATTTTTCAAACACATTTAGGTTTTTTAGGGTGAGCCTTACCTAGGTTAGAAAGAGTGCTTAAGCTGTTTGTTTTTCCTTTTCTGAGTGAATGGTTGAGCATTTGAAAGGGTTTTTTTTTCAATTGTGGCTGAGCAATTATTGTAAAAGGTTCCCCTTGTGCTTGTTTAAACTTGGAAGGACTGATATTTAGTGAATTCAAGCTTTATTGAGAGAGAAGTGGATGTATACCTTGAAAATTGTTATTCAAGGGGGAACCGCTATAAATCTAGTATTTGATTATCTCTATCCTTACTCTCTTTATTTTTCAGTAATTATTATTGTAATATCTATTTTGCTCTTATTGATGACTAAGATTGTGGGATGCTATGTTTTTATTGTTGAAATTAGTTGAGTTTTTTGTGCTTCATTGTTTATCATATTGTTTAGATATTAATATGCTTAAAAAAAGTGATTTCCTATGACGAATGTGCTTATTGAGGCTTTTCATATGTATAGTTAAATGTGTTGCTGTGCACAAGTGCTTTAATTTGTTATTTCTTATGTGTAAACATCTTTATCAAACTATCCTAGGTTTCTTTGAATTAAAACTATTGCACAACTTTCCAAAATCAAGAGACTTTTAAAGAAAACACTAAAAATTATGAAAGTTTTCAAAATATCCAATTCACCCCTCTTGCGTGTACGTTGTCTTGTCCCACAAGATATTAGGAAATTATCTTAGATTGATTATGATTCATTCTAGATTATATAATGGGCTTACTTGTCATGCACCCAAAGTTAAGAGTAATAGAGTTTTATAATTCCTAGTAGCTCTATATAAATGGAACATTAGGTTTATGTCTAATGTATCAATTGAGTCTTATTTCATTCTATTATAATATTAGAGTTCTCTCTCTAATTCTCTTTGTCCTTTCTCTACACTTCCCTTTTCACCTAATCATAATTTACTTTATCAATATGGTATTTGAGCGATATCATCAGCCTTAAGGCCTTGTGGTTTATACCACTTTCAATGCAACACCTTTCTTATATCACTGCATTTTTAATCTCTTACTACTTCTTTTTCCCACTTATTCTTTTACTTCTTCCCCATCGCTTTTGGCAATCTCAAAGAAGTTATTCTGTTGCATCCACATTTTCTACACTACTTCATCATAGGGTTCAAGCAAATAAGTTGACCAAATTGGTTTAGAACTTTGGCCGTCTGGTTTAGCTAATTTTTCTAACTAATTTACTTTCGGGTTAGACTAGTTGCTAAGATTTTTTTTTTCTTTTACTATCTAAACTCAACTTTATAGTTAGCTTTTTGAAATTCTGACTCTAGTACAAATTTTGCCTTCCTTGAACATTGTTGTGGTTCTTGGATTCTCTTATCTTCTTTGCACCATGGATTCTATTGAGCATATTTTCAAGGCAATAAATGTTATGTTTGATGGTTCAAATTATGATTTGTGGGCTTAAGAGATGTGCAATATCTTAAAAGGCAAGGTTTTATGGACATATGGGATGACAAGAATCATAATATTTTGACATGGTTTTGCAACACTTGTGCTAATATTATTAAACTAGATTTTCACCAGTTTAACATTGCAAAAGTGGGCAAACCATTCATACTTATACTTCTAATGTGCAAGCCTATGGAATCAATTAGCTTTTTGTGATCCAATTTCGCCTAGCACTAAAGTTGCTAAAGTATATGCTAATTTTCAGGGTCAACACCATCATTGGCATATGCTTATGCCACTTAGAGATGAGTTTGAATTTATTCCCAGTTCTCTACTTCATTGAAGTCCGCTGCCCAAACTTGATATTCTAATCAAGGATCATGATTTTTGAGGAGACTCATCTAGACACTCTTCAGACTGAGCAATCACCACCCTCTACTAATGCAGTTGTTACTACTCAGGTTCAAACCTCATTTAGTTCTACTATTTAGAACTCATCTAGATCTTCTTGGAAAAACTACTGCAATTATTACAAAAAATATGTTCAAATGTCATCAATTACAATCTAAGCAGTCTTTTGGACAAGTCACTTCATCTCAGCTTTCTTGTATTGTTGCTGCCACTACTAAGAGTTTTTTTGAAAGTATTTCTCCTAAATTCTCCATAAGAGATATTCAAGCTCTTTTGCAACAACTACATCCATAATCTATTAAATCTGTCTCGTTAGTCCTGTCTATCACATCGGGAACAATATTTCATGGACTTCATCTTTTGAGGCATTCATCTCTTGATTTATGAGCTTATTTTGATGCTGATTGGGGTGATGATCCTATAGATTGATGCTCCATTACTAGTTGTTGCTTCTTTCTTGGTGATTCACTGATTTCTTGTTATAGTAAGAAGCAAACAGTTGTATTTCACTTTGCTAAAGCTGATTATAGAGCTCTTACAAATACTGCTTCTAAGCTTCTCTAGTTGTGATGTTTACTTTAAGATATAGGAGTTTCACATTTCTCAGCTATCTTTCTTTTCATGATCTAGTTTTCAAACTTCGAATAGTAGATCTTTTGCCACCTTGAACTTAAGGGGATGTTAGAAATTGATTCATTTTCTATTATAGTTTGTATCAATTAGCATGATTTTCTCTTACATTAGAGCTCTTAATAGCTTGTATAATTCCCTTAGAATTATGTTATATATTAGGAAATTATCTTAGATTGATTATGATTGATTCATGTAGTGCATCCAAAGTTTAAAGTAATAGAGTTTTATAATTCTTAGCGGCTCTCTATAAATAGAGCATTATATTTATGTCTAATGTATGAATTTAGTCTTATTTTATTCTATTATAATATCATAATTCTTTTTTGTAATTCTCTCTATCCTTTCTTTACTATCCTATTTTCACCTAAGCCTAATTTACTTTATCAACAATGGCTAATAATAAAAAATTGGAACAAATACACTATGCATTGTTGAGTGACAAATTATCTCTTAAATTTTAAAAGCTTACAAATTACACCTCTAAACTTTAAACAAGTTAAAAATTACTCTTTAAAATTTGATGAAAATTATGAAAAAGTTAATTCGCTATTAGTTCTAATTCTAAACTAGTATATATGTTATGTATATTACTAAGCACATATTTCTTCTCTTATAAAGTATAAAGTCTACGCTAAACATCTTATTGTTTCTAACTGTTCTCCAAACATTGATTATAAGATTCATATTTCGATAAAACAATATATTTAATTTAAATTTTTAGCCTTACAAATGAAGAAACAAGTCCATATAAAACACATTTACTAGTTTAGAGTTAAAACTACTAGAAAATTAATGTTTTTGTAATTTTTTCAAATTTTAAGGGGATAATTTGTAACTTTTGTAAGTGTAAGGCATAATTTGTAAGATTTTAAAGTTTAAGAAAGAAATTTGTCATTCAGTAAGGGTGTAGAATATATATTTTCTAAAAAATTTAAAATGTGATTATAATCATAATTGCATTACAAGAAAAACCGTAGACGAATATGAAAAAAAATATTGATGCAATCCAAATTGTAGTTGGATGATATCGCAACGACATTATAACATTCGGTGTATCAGGTAATGTGATTCATATTTTAAACTTTTACTGTTCACAGTAGTTCGATTCCGTGAGATGGAAGCATCCTTCACAATTATGTATCGACACTGTTCCCTCTTGAATTATTGGATGATACTATCATGAACTAGTGTACTAAAAATTACTGCTGTAACAATTGAAAATTTTATCACAACCAAGTATGCATGGTTGCCATTACTAAACATGCCAATCTATCTTTTTTTTTTTTTTCTCTTTTTTCTAGGTTTTGCTTAGTTCTTGCATAACCCTTCTTCTACTAATCAAATTAATTTGCTTAGGATTTTGATCTTAGCTACAAGTTTTTTTGGTTGATTTTGAACGAGTCATAGTCAATTATAGATTGCTCCTTAATATAATAATGTTACAATTAAACTTGTCAAAAAAGTGATCAACTTAATTTTCTAAACTTTTGGCATATTTGATTAATGATTGATTCTGTAGAGCAAAGGTTAGGACCTGAATGCAATTGAAGTCAAGTTTTAAATCAACTTTATATTCTGTCTTAATCTAATGAACACGATAATACTTTTTTTTTTCTTGCTAAAATAATGAACAGGATGAGTTAATAATGGGTGTTACAATCTCTAATTAATTTAACAATTTTAAGTATGTGTTGTCTTATCTTGTGTCTATCAAGTTTAAGTAATATCTAATTTTTTTTTTCACAAGAAAGATTAGGAATAGAATGGATTGTTCTACCTTAAGGTCACAGAATTTTACCGACCTCTGAGAGTATAAATTAGTATTAGAGATCGCTTTATTCCCTAAAGTCAGCTAAATCGTTTCGAAAATTTCAGCAAAAACTACTGAAGCATCTGCAAGGAGATGCCGAAACCCAAAAGAAAAAAAAAAGGTGAATCAGCTTCAGCTCCGTTTCATTATCTTCATGAAAATAACTTGTGCCTAATTGTCTTTATCAATGCATTTGTCTGCTATCAATTAGTCATGGAAAAATGAAAAGGGCATTGTCAGCTAGCGCCCATTATTCAAGAATACAAATCATAAAATCAGCTTCTCTGTCCCATCAGTTATCACTGAGAGGCATTCAAGTACGCAATATTATATGAGATCATATTTTTAAATTTTGGTTGGATTGATAAAAATACAGATAAATATAAGAAAATGTAATTATAATAAAAAATTACAGAAAAATATAATTATAAAATTTAACGCAATAATAATATTATCCGTAATATTTTCATTACATACTACAATTAAAAACTATGGATAACATACTAGAAAACTTAACCTAAAAAATTATGGATCGGCTTGTGTCTTGACGTTTAGAAGCTCGGTTTGATACTTTGATTAAAATTACTGGTAACGGGTTAGAGAGGCATTCCTCTTCCTTTTGTTTTAGGGGCATCCACCAATTCCACTGATAATAAGACAAAAGTGTGAAAATTTAGGACACTAAAAATAAATAGCAGTGTTTTAAATGTGGACCGGACCGACAAGTTCAACCGGTTCGATCGTTACCTGACTTGCCATCGCGTGTGGACAACCGTTTACACCCATTGGTGCAGTTGGCCGCTACAGACCAGCAGAAACCTGAATAACCCGTCCAAACCGTTAAGAACCGGTCTCTTGGGTGAATCGGCTGGAGATTGCAATATGTTAGGGAAACTGCATAGGCCCTACAGACTGAAAGAGCCGACTGAATTGAAATTTGAATATTTGGCATCGTCGTGTTTTGACTTACAGCAATTCTAAGCACTTGTAATTGGACAAACTAGCACTAGCAAGCATCCTTTTCCAATCTTCACCAATTCATTCAACTTATTTGGAAACTCCAGGTCAATAATTCAAATATCACACCCAATAATTTGTCATCGTCATGCCATTGGAAAATATCAAATATATAATTTACAAGATATGGGATAAGTGAACTGCAATTAATATGGCAAGTTTCAGCTATTTTTTGGTATTCTATGTGACCATTTTGGTCCAAATTAGTAATATCACCCACTGCTATAGCAGCAGCTGCCTGCCACAAGAACATGCTGCTTTGTTCATATTTGGAGACTCTGCATTTGATGCTGGAAACAATAACTACATCAATACTTCTGGTTTTGCTCAAGCAAACTATCCTCCATATGGAGAAACTTTCTTCACATATCCCAACGGAAGATTTTCGGATGGACGTGTAATCCCAGATTTCATTGGTATGATTAGGATTTCAGCAATTTATAATTTAGTTTTACACATAAGGTAGTTTTGCAAATTTTGATTCTATCAATTTTTTTTTTATTATTTGAAAAGGACTCCTTTTTCTTGTTGCAGCCGAGTTTGCAAAGTTGCCGATAATACCACCATACCTGCATCCAGGATACCATGATGGTTATATCTATGGGGTTAATTTCGCATCAGCGGGAGCAGGTGCTCTGGTTGAAACCCGCCAAGGACTTGTATGTTGTTTTTTTTACCTCCACTAGTGTAAAATAGGCAAGGTAGAATTGAGTTGTGCAACGGTAATTAAGTCGATTTAAATTCAAAAAAGCTAATCTCACGCCTTGCAATTAGACTGTTTTCCTATCCCAAGGGAAAATGCTCCTTACATTTTCACTTTTAATAAACAATAGGATCCACAAAATTGTGTATTTCACAGTTTGTAAAGGGAATAAATCTAAAGTATTTTCAGAAAAATGTATGTAGCATTAATTCGTTAAATAGCATCTAGGACCCATGTGTTGTCTCAGGGATGTGCACACAGTTGGCAGTAGACCTGTACCCCAATCCTAAAAAATTATAGGATTTGGGTTAGTTTTTTTGAAGGTCTGAAATAATATTAATTGATTTTTTTTATAATTTGATTAATATTTGAATTAGGCTGAAGTCATAACACAATTAATTGGGTTGATTTGGCCTGACTCAATTATATATATTAATTTTCATCATTATAAATATATATTATAAAAAGAAGAGTAAAATGTAACTATTTTTATGATAAAAACATTTAATTTGATATAATTAAATATTCTATATACTCCAATGTGTTAATATCTATTTAAATGTACTTTTTCTATGTGAAAAATTTTAACTTTTGCTTAAAAAAATGATGAAAATAAAAGTAATTAAGCTTTCAAGCCAGATGTTAAGTCTTGTATAATTTCAATTGGATCCGATTCGATTAAGATTTTTTAAAAATAATCGAATTTAATCAGCTCAATCCAGTACATCCTACGTAATTATAAATATCAATGCATAAGTCTAACGAGAAGATATTTGCGGCAAAAATTTCAAAGTAAATTTCTATCACTATTTTTAATAAACATGTTAGCTCTGAAATCTGGTTTATCTCCGTTGCAACTTACAATTTACTAACAATAAATAATTATTTGGTTGTCATTACGCACATTTACATATAATATTCAATTATTGGTCCACTTCTTGTCAAGGCATCTTATTTAGTCTTTGCTTTCCTCTTAATGTAGTGCTAATCACATCTTTATAATTAGGTGATAGACCTGAAAACTCAGGTACGTTATTTCAAAGAAGTGAGCAAGATACTGAGGCAGAAACTGGGAGATTCAAAAGCTAAGGCATTGGTGTCCAAAGCTGTCTACATATTCAACATAGGAGGCAATGACTACGCTGCCCCTTTCATGCAATATCCCAGGGTGTCTCTTCCATACTCTACACAAGAATTAGTCAATTTGGTGATTGGCAACCTCACAACAGTGATCAAAGTATGTTAAACTTCATAGGTTTATATGACTTGTTTGGAAGATTTTAAATTGTGATTGCCTTTTTGTACGTATTATAAAGACACACAATTGTGGATAAATATAAAATAAAAAAGAAAACATAGCTGTTGTAAAATAAAATTATGATAAATTGTGATTTACTATCGTTTACAACTCTAATACTGATATTGGGTGTGGTTCTAAACTATGGTCCACATCAACAATATTGATAGTGTTAGAGTTCGTAACCACAATTTTTACATTTTTGTTTCACAAAAGATTCATTTTTATTTATTTTTACGAATTGCAACCGCAATTTTAATTTACAATCATGAAACTGAAGTTGCACTTTGCTGGAGTAAGAAAAAATGTAAGAGAAGAAAAGGAAATTAAATTTTTAGTTTAACTTGGAAGGGGATAACAGTTTATTTCTCTCTCTTTCTCCTAGCTAATTAACTTTTTCAATCCTGTTATTATTACAATGCTTGGGAGAAAAGAAATGGAGGAAGAAGAATGGAAGCAAATTTTATGTTTTTTTATTAGTTTTGTGAAATTTACCCTCAATTTTTCCTCATTTTCCCTTCAATTTTTGGTTCTCAAACAGATCAATAGCCATAATTTCAAACCCCATTCATTTCCCTTCGCATTTGTTTGAATACTAACCTTAATATTTTATAGGAAATTTATAAGGAAGGTGGAAGGAAATTTGGGCTTCCAAATCTACCACCTTATGGTTGCTTTCCAGTCCTAAAGATACTTGTGAATGGAAGCACAAACACCTGCTTGGAAGAGGTTCTAGAACTCGTAAGACTACACAATAATGCTCTTCCAAAAATGTTTCAGAAGCTGGAGAAACAGCTCAAGGGATTCAAATACTCGATCACTGATTTTCACAACGAATTTAGTGAAGTAATCAAATACCCTTCAAACTATGGTATGTCCAAACACGCTTGAATAACAAAAGGGACAATGTTAATCACTTACACTTCTCCCTAACACTTCTTAAATATGTGCATATGATGCAATGTACGTCATATTAGCTATACTTATTTTAATAGATAAGATTAGTTTAATTTTAATTCATTGAGTTATACTATATATCTACAATATTGTTAGTTGCATTTCACGTTGTTTCACAATTTTCTACTTTTACATGTGCAGCATAATCTAAATTACAATTTTATATTGTAGTTATGTATATAGTTATGCTTATATTACTATTAGTAAAATTATAAATAAATTAAAAAATATGATAATTATATAAAATTATAGTTTCAAACTACGATTTAAAACTATAACTTGAACAGTTTGATTTAGATTGTAATTTACATGTAGATTTGAGGAGTGTAAAATATGGTTTATGTAAAATTTTGGTTCATTTTTTCATCATCAATGCTATAAAATCATTGCTTTCTATCTTTCTTTTGTGAAGGTTTCAAAGAAGCGAATGTAGGTTGTTGTGGAGGTGGACCTTACAGGGGTGACAATAGCTGTGGAGGGAAAAGAGGGATCAAAGAGTACCAATTATGTAAAAATGCTAGTGAATTTGTGTTCTTCGACTCTGCACATGCTACTGACGCAGCTAATCAGCATTTTGCCCAACTGATGTGGAGTGCAA